>JASDQU010753311.1:28029-39354 GCA_032191745.1 Picea mariana | reverse complement strand
ATTTTGCATTTTTGTTCTTAAGTGTTTTTTCTGTTGAGTCCGTCAAAACACCATTTAGTTTCACTCGTCAACCTTTTTGAGTAAATAACAACCTATAAAATGAATATTAACTAAAAATCAATTAGTCATTTTCATTTTACTAGGGTAAAAAAACTAGTTTAGGCTAGGGCCTTGGTTTAGGTTGGAGATTTAATTTCTCCAAGGCCAAAAACAAACTTAGGACTCTGAGATAGGGAGTGAAAAACCCAATTTTGTATAACTATAGCCTAGGATCTCCTCTAACCGAGAAGTCAAACACGAGGTCGCATAAAGGAGAGGCAAGGAGATAACCCCTTTGAAGCTTAACTGAGCGTAGTGGAGAGATAGTATATTGGGGGTTTCATCAGTTCCCTCACTTTCGTGACAGGAGGTACTTTTGAGGCTTCAGGATTAGATACCTCTCCCATACATTCAATCTCGACTATCAACTATACCCCCTGAATTTTGACTACAAGTTGGTAACCTTAGTTTCTTTTCCTAGGCTTCTCAGAGATGACTGCAAGGGGTTTCCTATGGTACCTGGGGTGGACTTTGTATCACAATTTTCAGTACTGTTGGAGGGTGCCCTGCGAAGCGTGGATACTTACAATGGATAGGGATAGTTAGTGGAGGTCAGGGTAACTTCTTATCACCCCTTTGTTCGTTGTTCCACGAGACTTAATCAACCCATGCCTTTGTTGGGAAGGTCCTTTCCTTAATTTGTTACTATTGTGATCTCAAGACCTAATCCACCTGAGTTGGGATATTGGCAAGGTTTTTTGTGACTATTGTTTCTTTTATGGATTTTCTAGTGGTGTGTTCTACAATCATATATTACTTAGAAAGGTGTGTAGGTAGTCACCTAGAGCTAACAACTCAAAGTGGTTGATAAAACACCTCGTCGATCAAGGAGAATTCAAGGTCTTCCACCTAAAGAAGTAGAAGTGAGTCCTCCACCACCTCCCTCGATGCCTTGACTTGATCAAAATGACACTTTTGTACCGACCGGTGCGATTGAGACCGTAGACACAGAACCAACAAAAAAAATGCTTCTACTCGAGAGGTTATGAGCGTATAAGATCTTGGAGCTAAAGAATTCACTCAACTGTTCAATCCTCCATTAACTGGAACTAACACTCCAATTTTATCTCAGATTCCAACTCCTGGGTCATAATTCACTGACAGTCGCCCTATTTGATGACCCGTAATGGAAGGAACTTCAGAAGTGTCTGGGTTGGGGGTCCCCACAACCCCCACATCGATAATCGTCATCAGAGGAATTCTTCCTCCTAGCATATCTAACTGAATGAATAATGTGGTTCAATCCATAATAGCCACGTTAGTCAACAACTCTACTTCTTTGATTTTCATTTCTACTCAACCTTTGGGTGCGTCCATGTCGTTACATTTGATAACTAACACTTTTTCAATTTTTATGTCATTAATGACCATGTAGAACATATTGACTAGTTCTCAGTCAATGTACCAAGCTACTAATGTTGGTACGGGGAGTTCTTCAATCCACTACCAAGATTTTTCTTGGGGCGAAGGTCATATTTCTCCGTCAATCCCCTGTAATGCTTACTAATTCTATTCCATTCACGTTATATGGTGGGTTCAGAAGTAATTCTTTTACCACATATGCAGTGTTGGTAGGGGGAAACCCCTTCTAAGGCCAATGGAATCCCATGCAAGGGTCATTATCTTCGCAAGGGATGTCTTCAGGATGCAACCCCTTTCTTGGTCAGAATAACCCCATGCAAGGAGTTTTTCCTTCACAAGGGGGGTCAGTAGGGGGAAACCCTGCTTTTTCAGTCATGAACCTAATGGGTGGAAGTTTTCCTCCATTTAACCACAACCAACAAGGTTTCATCCAAAGCTATGGCCCATCTGCAAGCCCTTCCTGGCATCCTTGTGCCAATACCAATCCAGGTTATTCTTTTCCGACTGGTCCTCAACCCAGAAATTTCAACATCCCTAGTTGGAATTTTGGGTCCTAACTAAGGTTAAATTTCCTAATCTAGGAGGATCTCGGTGGCCACCCACCTATTCCAACTGGACCGGGTCCCAAACTTTTGGGGTCATTTTGAGGGCCTAAACGACGTTTTTTCACAATCGGGCACGTCAAAAACAGTTAAAGGATTTGATTAATCCTATGAAATGAATCTCCTCATCAAGACCTTTTCAACGAGTTATCGTGCACCCTAAACGGATATCGTATGCCAAATTTATGACCATGAGAAGTTGATGTACTAACTTATGCCAACGGGGCCCACATGACTTTTGGCACTTCATCTCCTAGGGTTAGGTTTTTGGATGTCGATGGTTTTGGAATTCATGTTTATTGTAAAAAGGACTTCAAAGCCTCATTGTACTTATCTTCTTGTTAATGAGTGTAGCCGTCACATCTCTTCTCAGAGATAAGATGCCATCATTCTAGCAAGCTTGTTTTCAGTTTTCATTTTACGGTTTTCAACATATTTCTTATTTAATAGAAGTCAAGTTTTACTGTATCTCTATTATTGTTCATTGTGTTAATATTATAAATTTGTGTTTTCATTTCGTTCCACTCATAAATTCGGATCAGTGGTATCATAACGGTTTGTTCCCTGTTGTTTTTTAGTGCATGTCCGCAACGCGGTCAAGGTATAGAGAGTTGGGTCTTGAGCTTGTTTCTCTTAAGGACAAGTGCTCTCACATGCCCAAGAAACCGTCCATGGTGGGAGAAAAGAAATACTATAGGGCATGGTATCATTTCAAAATGTTGCTCAAGGAAACCCTTGAGCGACAGAGGAACGAGATGATGGACAAATTTGCACAAATCCTTCGACGGTTTCCGACAAGCGACACATCCAACTCAAGCGGAGGCACCCCCCTCTTAAAGGTACAAATCAATTTTGATATTCCTATATTTGAAGGACAAATAGATGCAAATGTTGTAGATAAATAGTTAAACCTTCTAGAAGGGTATTTTTTTGTCCACAACTTTTCCGATAGAGAAAATATTACATTTGTGCTTCTCATGGCCATCCCCCATGTCAAATATTGGTGGGAGACTTTATGTGAGAAAAAGGAAATAGAGGGATCCACATTATTTGTATTTGCACCCACTTGGGGTTCCTTCATAGATTCTATTAAGGAACAATACTACCCTGTTGGAAGTTATGACAACTTGTATACAAGATGAACCAGACTGGGGCAGGAAAGAGACCAAATAGTGCCAGAGTTCACCAATGTCTTCCATACCTTGCGCACCAAGCTGGGTATCAAATATTTTGAGTGGCATCTGGTGCTCAAGTACCATGGTGGTCTACATAGATACATATAGATGGAAATGGATTTTTTGTACATCTCATCCTTGGGAGCGACCTATCAATATGTTTTCAAAATCGAGCAAAATATTAAACAAAAGATGTGGCAGTTTGGGTCTGGGAACCCCTCACAGTAGAGAAAGGGAAAAGGAAGCCCCAACCTGTAGAACAAAGGACAGAGAAAATATGGGCAACCTTAGGTCAACCAGTATAAGCCGCAAGAAAAGAAGGACAATGGGAAGACGAAGAAAGATACCGGGAAGTGGTGTGACTTCCATAAGATCCCTTGGCATAACACTGTTGATTGTTGCTCAAAGCAGTCAATGGTGGCTTAGGTAGAAGCCTATGAATTAGAGGCGGGTTTTGACTCTGAGAAAGAACCATAAAAGGGGAGATGAATCATTGACGCAGAACCCAGTGCCACCGTTGCTACCACCAAGATCCAACCCGGTGAACCTGATGATCTARAGGAAGGYGGGCCCTCCTTTCATTCACAAATGTGGGTGAAAGTAACTCCGCTGCACTTCATCATTGATAGCAGTAGCCATGAGAACCTCATCTCAAAAGAGGTCTTCAAGCGGCTAGCCTTGCTGACAATGTCACAAATTCATCCCTACACCATCGGATGGCTCTATCAAGGAAGCGATCTTCGTGTCAACCAACAGTGCCACCTATCATATGACATCAAGCCATTCAAAGATGAGGTATTGTGTGATGTTGCTCCCCTTGAAGTTTGTGATGTTATTTTGTGCCAACGTTATTTATGGAAATGCCATGTTGTATATGAGTCTAGGCCTCACAGTGTTATTATTACTTTGAACAGGAAATTGTACAAGATACCCGAGGTAGTCCCACCTAATGCTATTTCCTTGTACTCTGTCAAGTAATGAAGGAAGGTCATTTCTCAGACCGGGAAGTTTTTCTTCTTCATGATTCTCTCTCAGAATGAGAGAAAGGTTGCAGCCACATCGATGTCCTTCGCGACCAACCTCTCCACGCAGTAGAAGAAAGTGGATAAGGTTTTGGAAGGATACAAAGACATCTTATTGTCACCTACTCGGGTACCTATGCACTGTTAGGTCAAGCATCCCATCGATCTGAACCTCGATGCAACACTACCCAATGGGCCAGTCTATCGCCGCTCTCTACTACAAAATGAGGAGATCAAGCATAATATCCAATAACTGCTCCACAAGGGGCACATCCGATCCAGCTCATCACCTTGTGGAAGCCCAATCAGGCTAGTGCAGAAGGAAAATGGGACCTGACGACTCTGTATTGATTACCAGGCCCTAAATAAAATCACAGTCAAGAACCGGTACCCAATTCCTCAAATCGACGATCTCCTTGATCAACTCAAGGGGGGAAATTACTTCAGTAAAATTGATATGAAGTCTGGCTACCATCAGGTCCTAATAGAGTAGACATATGTATGGAAAAATTCCTTCAATTCAAAAGAAGGTCGTTTTGAATGGTTGGTCATGCCCCTTGGTTTGACAAATGCCCCAATAAATTTCATGAGGATGATGGATGATATCTTGTGACCTTTCACTAATTATTTTGTGTGGTCTATCTGGATGACATTATCATTTACAACAAGACTTGGGAATAACACTTGCAACATATTCAGGATGTTCTGCACACTCTGCGACAACACAAGCTATATACCAACTTGGAAAAATGCTCCTTCAGCAGGGACAGGGTCTAGTATCTAGGATAAATTGTTGATGTGCATGGTGCGCATGTTTATCCAGCCAAGATCCAAGTCATGTGTGACTGACCATACCCAACCACACTCACTAAGCTTCGAAGCTTCTTAGGCCTTGCCAATTTCTATCGCAGGTTCATGTTAGGATTCTCTCATATTGCATGTTCCCTCAACGAAATAACCAAGGGTGGTGGTAAGGAAAAATTTGTGTGGGGCATGTCCCAACAAGAAGAATTCAATGATCTGAAGCAACGCTTGTGATCAACCCCAATGATTTCATTACTTGACCTACAAAAACCCTTTGAGATCGAGACAAATGTTTCAAACTATGTTGTGGGTGCAGTCTTCACTCAACACGACCACCCCATGCCATATCATAGTGAGACACTATCAGATGTGGTCCATAAGTACCCTAATTACGACAAAGAAATGTACTCCATTGTGTAAGATTGTATCCAGTGGAGGAATTAAATTCTCAGGAAGGAGACAGTCATCCACACCGATCATAAGTCATTGCAGTTCATGCAGACATAAGGCAAATTGTAGAATGGCTTCCATCAAAAGTGGTCCACATATTTCTAGTAGTTCCACCTCAACATCAAGTATAAAACAATAAGTACCAATCGAGTCTCTAATTTCCTCAACCAACCTATAGTTGCAACACTCACTATAGTGCTAGAATCTTGTAGCCACGAGACCTCCGTATGGCCCCACCTCTATGAGACAGATCCTGACTTCATCAACACCTACCAGATCCTCTATGGTGCAAACACATCTGTCACTAATTTCCATCTTCAGAACGAGCTGTTGTTCCATCTGGGCCATCTTTTCATTCCATCAAGAAAGTGAGTGAAGATGATTTGGGAACCCCATTACAGTCGGGTGCTAGGACACTTCAACATGGAAAAGACAATGGCAGTTCTGCAATGAAATTTCTACTGTCGAAACTTTGACAGGATGTCAACAAGTATATCTGGTCCTGCATTGTCTGCGCTATTGCCAAACCAACCACTAAGAAACAATGGTTGTACACTCCTCTGCCTATTCTTGATAGGCATTGGGAATCCATCTCAATGGACTACGTGTCGGACCTTCCATCCACCAAGCGGGGAAATGAATGTATTTTTGTGGTTGTTGATCACTTTTCCAAGATGGTGATTCAAGCCACCTGTAAGAAGAGCATCACAACAGAGGCCACTGCCAAGCTATTCTTTGAATGAGTGTGGGTACACTTTGGGATCCCACAAACCATTATATCATATCAATATAGTAGATGCCTCAACACATTTTGGTCGAGCCTTTGGTCACTACTGGACACCAAGCTCACAAAATCCACTGCCTTCCACCCCCAGATGGATGGCCAAATCGAGGTTGTCAATCGGATGATCGTGCACATCCTGTGCATGTACAATTCCAAGCACCCCCACACTTGGGATGAGAGTCTTCCCTATGTTCAACACAACTATAACAGAGCCATACATAGCTCAACCGACCACAACCCCTTTCAGGTGGGGTTGAGATTTCAACCATTGGGTCCCATGGATGTTGCACTACCCCTTGTGGCCACCCAGGAAGACTCATCACATGCTCCAAATGAAGCTAAAAAATACACTCGATTCATTAAGCAGATCCAACACATCCGCCAATAGGTTCAATATATTTTACAGAATTCCAATGTCAAGTACAAGTAACACCATGATCAACACCGGGTGCCACACCAGTTTCAGGTGGGTGAAAAAGTTTGGTTGCACTTGTAGAAAGAACACCTTAAAGGGCCTCATTGAAAGATTCATCCACTCTATTATAGGCCTTACACCATCACCAAGGTTGTGGGTGAAAATTCTTTTGAGCTCAACCTTCCCCCCTTCCCTGGATTGCACCCAGTGTTCAATGTGGACCTCCTTCGGCCTTATTTTCCACCATTATTGGACACCTCAGAGATAACAGAACAATTGGAACCAAAAGAGCTCAACCCTGAATACGTGGAACATGCATCCACTGATCAAATCATGTACACACAGGTCAAGATCACTCGCCAACAGAGGATCCATATTTATCGGGTTGTTAAAGTAGGGAAACTCCTGCACCATGGCAAGTGGCTCACCCGAGGACAAATTCAACAGAAATTTCCTCATATGATGGGAAAAATCAACACAATGGAGACCATTGCTTCCTAAGGGGGGAGGATTGATCCAAGAGGATCTCAGTGGCCACCCACCTATTCCAACTAGCTCAAAACAAGTTTTTGGCAACTTACTATTTTTAACAGTTTTTTCGGGTCCCAAACTTTCGGGACCATTTTAGGGCCTAAACGATGTTTTTTCATGATCGAGCACCTCAATGATAGTTTAAGGATCTTATTGATCTTATCAAATGAAGTTCCTCATCAGTACCTTTCCAACGAGCTATCGTGCGCCCTAAACGGAGACAGTATGCAAAAGTTACGACCCCATGAAGTTGATGTACTAACTTACCCCAATGGGGCCCACATGACTTTTGGCGCTTCATCTCCTAGGGTTAGGTTTTTGGATGTCTCGATTTTTGGAATTCATGTTTATTGTAAAAAGGTATTTAGATCCTCATTGTACTCATCTTCTTGCGAATGCGCATAGTCGTCACATCTCTTCTTAGAGATAAGTTTCCACTATTCTAGCAAGCTTGTTTTCAGTATGCATTTTACAGTTTTCAACATATTTCTTATTTAATATAAGACATATTTTACTGTATCTCTGTTATTTTTCACTATGTTAAAATTAGAAAACTATTTTTTCATTTTGTTCCACTCATAAATCTAGATCATTTCCTTGCAATGTTAAACTTTCCAGGCCTATCGAAGCTCATGAACGATCTGGTTTGTCATGATCCGAATCGACCATCGGTTCCCACCAAATTTCCATCTGACATTATTAAGTTCGAAGGAAAGTCTGGTGAAGATCTTGGAAACCACGTAACGACATTTAATCTATGGTGTTCATCGAATTCATTAAATGATGTCTCAGTTCGGCTCCACCTTTTCCAACAAACTCTTACGGGGGTCACAACAAAGTGGTACATCGACCTTGAAGGTGGAGCATTTCGCAGTTTTCACGATTTGGCATTGTGTTTTCTAAACCATTTTCAAATACCTGTCTGGTACAATGCCGACACCAATCTCCTATCTACACTAAAACATAACAAGGCCACTGATATCTCGGATAATATCCAGGAGTGGTGGATATGAAAGAAGTCGATTAAAGCCAAAGTTCCTCTCGAATTCCTGTTGGAGTGGTTCCTCAAGTATTTGTTGCTGGTCATCTCTAAATATGTATCCACATCATGAGTCTTTTATGAGGAAGAAGTGATCCTCAGGGCCCAATAGTTGGATTTGATTTATTCACAGTTTGGGATCCTTTATGAAATTATACCGGATGCACCACGACCCGGTTTCGATCCCGTGAAAATGAAATTAAGACCTCATGCCGATGGTATCATTGAGTCCATTAAAAGAACTAACACAAATCTAGTTGAAAACCATATGCAATAGATGAATATTCATCCATTTGCGGCTAATCAAGCAATTTCTTCGACTGTCCCCACCATCCGGTCGTCGAACGTTCATGCTGTACAGTCGATGACCCCAAAGGCTACCTAGCAACCTGGAGGGAAAACTAGAAAGGGAAAGGATAAGAAAGGAGGTGGGGGTAATAAAAATGAGAAATAT
This sequence comes from Picea mariana, assembly GCA_032191745.1. Classification (NCBI taxonomy): domain Eukaryota; kingdom Viridiplantae; phylum Streptophyta; class Pinopsida; order Pinales; family Pinaceae; genus Picea; species Picea mariana. The sequence continues at coordinate 30,617 of JASDQU010753311.1, read as the reverse complement.
GATGCAATAGATGGAGGGGAAAAGAAGGAGGTCAAGAAGGTGAAATTCCCATGCAATATTTGTGGGGGTGATCACATTACTCATCAATGCCTGCAGATCAAAGGGGCCAATCACCTGATAAAACTGCAACAACAACAACAACAACCTGTTGTACTGAAAAATTCATTCTCGCAAGGGAAAAATATGAAGGTTGGATCTTCCACTATGAATACATAAGAGGGCACCTCAAGTACACCTTTATCGAATGGATCTTACTCGTTTGTTAACATGGTCAACCATATGAAAGAAGAGGAGGTGGATTTGTCGACCAGGTCCTAGGATTATAGTAATCCTAAGTCGACATTAAAATTAAAAGAAACTTCAGATCCTCAAGGGTCTCTCCATATAGAGAAACCAAATAAGGAAATGATGCAATGAATACCGAAAGGTGTGCACAAAAGAGTGTCGTACAATCTTAATTCTTGAGCCGCTCCCAACTTCTCTATCGTCGACGACTTAGCTTAGACGCCTTGTGCAATGTTTTCCTTAGAAGTGCTCCAAAGTTTCCCTTCGCAACGAGCCACATTGTTGTCTGTGATTAGGGTTGTTGACTCTTCAATCCATCTCATTATGAAGTTTGATGCTATTGAAGTGAAGCCTCACCTTCCTCATCATGTAGCCTTGCAGATTAACATTGTTAATGCAAAACATGTTATCGGGAGGACCGTTATTGACGAAGGTGCTTCAACTTGTGTCATGTATTTTTCATGTTGGAAAACCATTGGCTCTTTGGAACTTACCCATTCTCCCATTCTTTTGACCATGTTTGACGGATGGACTTTTAGACCACACAGGCTTATTTCCTCTTTTCAGGTCTAGTTAGGAGGAAAGTCTGTTTCGACATAATTTGAAGTAGTCAACGTGCCACTCGACTATAATCTCTTGTTAGGAAGGAGTTGGACCTACGCAATGACGGTTGTCCTCTTGCCATTTTTTTGAGTTTTATGCTTTCCCCTTGAAGGGAGGATTGTAAAAATTGACCAGATGATGTTTAATCGCCTTGATTACGTGGAAAATACGGGATCTAGGATCCGATTGATTGAAAACTCTCAAGCGATAACTGAGAGTATTGGTGTTGGAATGTATTCTTCACTCATGGGAACATTTAATTTTCCATCACCGGTTTCTTATATTTGTGCTACCTTGGTTGACTACCAAAAGTCGAGCTCCTCTATCCCTGTTACAAGAGTCAGTTCATTTAGAACCTCGTATTTGGAAGATATGTGGGTATTACCCTCATCGTGAGAATCAATAAATATTCGTGCACGTGTCAATATGGCCATGCCACAGTGTACAACTGAGGTCACTTATCGATCTATCCAACAAGCTACTACAGACCTTGATCCAAATCCTTCATGGACAGAGGAGGATGATTAGTTCCCAGAACCTATCGTCTTGCCTTCTGGCAAAGATATTATAGAGGTATTGATAGGATAAAAAAGGCCATGGGAGGATATGCATCATTGATCATACTTCCTCTCTGAGATCAATTGTGTGGAAAGCATAGAATTCTGATCAACCATGAGTAAAAATGTTGATCAGTCTGTAAACCGCTTGGAAAAACATGGTGTCTATGCTGAAGGGAACATGGATAACATATTAGAAACTATTCTAATCAAAATTTCTAAAACCCTTGGCATTGTGGAGAATATTTTTATAGGCGTGGACTGTTCTCCTAAAGAGGTTTGTACATATACCTCTTTGTTCAAAGAGTTTCATGACATTTTTGTTTGGTCATATGAATAGATGCCAAGCATATACCCTTGAATTATCGAACATGAAATTCAAACTTACAAAAATGCTAATTTGCTGGACATAATTTACGACCAATTAATTCGAGGCAGGTGCCAACCATTAAATTTGAAGTTGAAAAACTACTCAAGGCGTGTTTTATTTACCTAATCCCTCTCACCGAATAGGTTTTGAATCTCGTTCCCATGGAAAAAAAATCAAGGGAACATACATGTCTGTATGGATTTATGAGATATGAATAAAGTGTGTCTGAAAGACAACTTCCCCACACCCTTCATTGACTAGATTATCGATGAGTGCGTGGGAAGTGAAATTTTATCCTTTATGGATGGTTTTTCCAGATATAATAGATTCAAATCCATCACGAGGACCAACACAAAATGTTGTTTATATCTCTTTGGGGGACTTTCGCATATCGTAAAATGCATTTTGTTATGAAAAGGTTGGAGCCACATTTCAGCGGGCCATGTCATTTTCCTTCCACGACTTGAATCATATTGTTGAGGCTTATCTGGGTGATATCGCTACTCGCTCTCAAAAGGGAGTAGATAACCCAGGGCACCTTAGACTTATTTTTGAAATATGTCGTGATTATCGTATTCGGTTGAACTTGAATAAATTCATCTTTTGTATCATATCGGGGTGTTTATTGGGTTTCATTGTATCCAAGAAAGGGATCATGGTTGATAATTTAAAGGTTGAGGCAATAGTTTAGTTTCCACCCCCACAAAACATTCGTTAGTTGCAAAGTCTCCAAGGAAAGGCCAATTTCCTTCGATGCTTTATTGTGAACTATG
>JASDQU010753310.1:57717-72363 GCA_032191745.1 Picea mariana | reverse complement strand
AGAGAAAGTTTGTCACACATGGCACTCCATGTGGACTTCTAGAGGCTACACCCTCTAGAAACACTAGGGTCAACTCCCATAGTGTATGACGTCAAGGGTCAACTCCCTTGACATGTCCTCATGTGCTCTCCACATGGGACATTGGGTTATAAGCCCAACCACACTTATCCCTTCTTGGATAGGTGCCCCACTTATCCCTTCTCGGATAAGTGTCATCACAGATCAAATAAACTCAGTCACATATGAGTACGATCTGGAGAATGTCTCACAAAGCTGCAAACATCAGCACTCCCTCTCAGCGAGGGAGGCACTCTCTGCCACGCCAAGTCTGTCACATAAGTACTTGAACTTCGTCTTGGTTTGGTAAGAACATCAACAACCTGCTCATCTGTAGGAAGGTACCGCGCCAATAATTTCTTCCTCTGCACCATGTCTTAGATGTAATGGTACTTGATCTCAATGATATGAGAGATATTCGATTTGTCATGAAACACCAGATTATCAGAGATCTTCACACAACTTTGGTTACCATAATGAATAACGGTGGAATTCAACACATGTTCGAATAGATCTGCAAGGAGCTTGTGAAGCCACACTGCTTCACGAACCGTCATACTTAATGCAATGTACTCTGCTTCTGTTGTGCTCAATGCCATAGAAGTTCGTTTCCTGCTACACCAGGAAACCATGGAAGATCCCAAACTGAAGCAACACCTGAAGCTTCTCTTTCTATCCACTGCGCTCCCTGCCTAATAAGAGTCAATATATTCTTGCCATATTATATCAATACTGGAATTATATCTCAGACCGTGTCGAACCGTGCCTCGCAAGTATCTTAACACATGTTTCACAACAATCTAGTGTGTCTATCTCAGCTGACTTATAAACTGGCTAAGTGCACTCACTGCATAGAAAATATTTGGTCTGGTGTTAACCAAATACATCAATTATCCAATCAACTATCTGTATAGAGTCAGATCAATTTCGTCAAAATCGGAAGAAGATACACTTAGTTTCTTTAGATTCATCATCATTGGTGTAGCCACGGGCTTGAAGTTCAGTATTTCAAACTTCTTCAATATCTCAACTGTGTACTTCCCTTGACTCAAAAAGATATTATCAGTTCTCTGCCACACTGCTAGTCCCAAGAAGTAGTGCATCATACCAAGGTACTTCATCTCAAACTTAGAGGCGAATGCATACTTGCATTCAACAATAAGGCTCTTTGTATCGGTGAGAAATAAATCATCAATGCAGAGGACCAAAATCAGGGACTCACCATTAACAATATTATAGTACAGGATGGGATCGAAAGCACTTTTGTTGAAGCCCAAAAATCATCAGGTGTCCATCGATCCTTGCATACCAAGCTCGAGGTGGTTGCTTGATTCCATACAAGGCCATCTTCAACCTGCACACATGAGACTCCTTCTCATGTATCATGAAACCATATGGCTGCTCGATGTATACTTCTTTTTTAATCTCTCCAATGAGAAAGGTTGTCTTTACATCCATCTGATGTACTCTCTAACCCATGGATGTTGCATGGGAAATAAACATCTGGATAGAAGTGTATTGAGCAATAGGAGCAAATGTATCCTCATAATCTATTCCCTCCACCGAAGAGAAACCTCTAGCAATAAATCTCGTTTTGTGCCTCTCGATGCTCCCACCAACTGTGTTTGATCTTATAGATCCATTTGGAAGTCACTACAAACTTCCCCTCAAGTATCGAAACAATATCCCACACATCATTCTTCATGATGGATTGATACTCCTCCATCATGACGTCTCTCCATACTAGATGACTAGTTGCCTCCTCATAATAGGAAGGCTCAAAATGAATGATGTGGCTCATAGTTGTGGCATAGCATGAATATCTCTAAGGTCTCTTTCTCTCTCGGAAGGTACCATGAGGAGCTTCATGTCCTGCCTCCTACAGACTTTGACGAGCCCATGCAAGTATTTTTCGACCCACTGCAATATCTCTGGAAACATTAAATGAAGCTTCAGGATCAATTGGATCAATTGTCTCCCTCTAAAAGGGAATGTCATCTTGGACATTATTTGACATATAAAGGTTTCCTCATGAAATCAATGTCTAATACATATCAAGGTTCCCTCATGGACTCAATGTCTCACAAGACATATCTAGGTTTCCTCATGAAACCAATGTCTTGGTTCCTTCATCTGACCATCTGAGACACGTCAATATGAATTCCACATTCCCCCTACTAGTCCACACATGACCCTCTGGGGAGAATGTCTCACGTTGTTTCCTCAAACATCTTTAGAACACATCGAGGTTCCCTCACCCTGGGAGAACCCTCTTTACCTTGTTGAAATCGATCGCAATTCGATGTGTTGTAACCTCTAAACTATAGCATAGACACATCTTATCTTCATTCTTTTGATCCTATTTCTTTTTCAGCCATGAACTCACATGGCTTCTACAATCATTTCAGACCAAAATTGCACACTTGAGAAGGCTGATTCACTGCTTACACAACTCAAACAAGAATGCAGAGCTATAGGGATAATGCCAAAAACTCGCTCCTTTGGTCCGCACATTCTGATTGTATGCCCAATTCACCCAAAAAAAACATGTATAAAGGTCACATCTACAATCACAACTTCATCCCACCAATCACAAGGCATATCTAGCATCCGTCTACCATTCGTAGGCGTATAAACGAAAATAAATTAAACATGGATAGTCACCACTTCGTCCAACCAATCAGGCATACGTGTCTAGCATTCGTCTATTTTCATCATACTATCCGTGCCTAGCATGGTAGCATACCTACTGGCATCTGTAGGTGGAGTTCTTATGGTTTATCACTTTCTATGTACAATGCAACTGCATACAAATTTCCTTTGTGGGAGGAGTAAGATAGAAGTGATGTGTAAAGCTGGTTCTCATTGCACTGTACAATGTACGACACCAACGATGGATATCCGAGTCTCCGACCCATTAGATCTCTTTGTGTATTTTTCGAATGGGGAAGCAAAAGACAAAGGATATCCAACCACTTTGTCACACTTCACTCTGATTCGCTGCTTCACCTTGAAGATTCAAGGGCGAGATGAATCTGAATTGCTCTCGTCATTTCTATCAACTTTTCTTACAAGGCTATTAACCTGATCCTCACAAACAGACGAATGAGTATGTTTTTTATGGCCCAAATCCATATCCTCCTTTGATTGTTTGTCATTGTCGGATTGCAAGAGGTCCTTTGTTGTCGTTGTCATGGCTATAATCAAATATGCCAAAACACCACCACCGAGGGGGGGGTTGACGCCTTCTCTACGCCACATCTCGGCTTCATTTGCACCATCTGACTGAGACCTGGACCTTGCTATGCTCCAGGAGGTCTCCGCAGGCATTCTTCTAGATATCACGTCGCAAAAAATAGATCTAAACATGTCCCCAGGTGGTCCTTGTCTCGTTCTAAGATTCGCATAACCATGGAAGCCCTCCTGCTTGGAAAACGCATGGGAACCATTGGTTGAGTATTGAGTATTGGGATGAATTTTAGAAATCTCCTTTTGTCTGAAATTCGCGAGGGATTCTCGCTGGTACTTTATCGTTGCGTAATCCCAAATCTCGGAGAAGTCGTTGGTGGTGTTCTCGAATGGAACTGGGCTCGCCCTTACACGATCATATTTATATGACAACGTTGTTGTTGCTTCCATAGGAAGAATGCATCCATTTCGAACAGGATCGATTTCTGATATTTCTCCACAGCGTTCAAACAATCATTGTCGTAGAAAGCAGATATCCTATCATATAGGTCTAGAGATCCCTCGTTCAAACCCTCGCTTAGACTCAACATTTGAACAATCACTCGTAGCCAAATTGAGCTCCATGATAACAAAACCACACTTTTCCTCAGGTTCCTGGGCTATGGCTCTCTCTCCAATGCTTACAGATCCAACATCAGAGAAATGCTCAGGTTACTCTCATTAGAGAGTCCAGGCCAACCAAGCTCTGATACCATGTTAGTTTTCTTCATATGAGATATAATCGATATTCGATATATTATTACAATGATGAGTGTTCCATATACAGGGAACATAAGGTGACCATCCATGAAAGAATGCGTCCCTTGAATAATCAATAACTATTTGTTATTATCATTTACTTATTATATAATATATATAGTAATCATTTATAATTATATTATTAATTATTATCTTTAGAGAATGTCTTCCCGATGTTGTCGAAACATCAACACTGCTGAGGTCGCTTGAAGGGGGAGATTATGCCTCTGAAAATATGCATCAGTTGTTTATGTGAGCCTTCTGTCTTCTACTTTGTTGAAAAAGGTGGATTTTTTCTGAGTTTATTCTGGTACTCATGCGACTCTAGCCGTAGATAATCCCCTTTGGCTTGGGCATAGTCATAAATGGTTGCGTTGCGTCCACACTCGCTTCAGAGGTTGGATGATTGTGCTACTGCTGAGCATGTGCTGCTGCGAGTGGCTCAGGATTTAGCATGTGCATTGGTCGGGAAGAAGACGAGGTATGGGGAACGAGTCCTAGAGAGAGCGATGATTCCGAGAGGCCCTGGTGATGGGGATGATGATAATGGGGATGAGTCGGAGGCGGTGGTAGCTGTTGGTGGTGGTGAGACTGGAGAGGGGGAGAAGGGGATGGGTTTGGCCCTTGTGGAGCCATGGAAGACATTTGTTGCATCATGAAAATCATGTCATCTCATCTAATCTCTACTCACTCAAACGCCATGACCATTCATGCTCATTCATGCCCCTTCACCCCCATTCCATAATAAATAAATCATAACTCCCCAAATTAAAACCGATCTTGTTTTTTTTGTTCTTCTGTTGAAGATCAGGTTTTTGATGCGCCTAACAACTTTGTTTTTGGCCAGTCTGGAGCTGGTAATAACTGGGCCAAGGTCCATTACACCGAAGGGGATGAAGTCATCGATTATGTGCTGGATGTCGTTAGGAAAGAGACCGAGAATTCGATCATCCGACGACTTTCACTACTCTAGCTTTGGAACCAGAGCTGAAGCAGGATATCATGGAAGACCTTTAAAGATTCTCGAGGGGAGAGAAGTACTACAGGCAAGTTGGGCGGGCATGGAAGCAGTGTTATTTTCTCTACGACCCCATTTTAGCGAACTGAAGAGGTAAGGATCTATCAGCCTGCATTTGGAGGGCAAAGTCTTGATTTTGGAAAAGGTCCTTTATCAGTGCCTCTGAATCTGGGTTTCATTTTGTTAGTATGTAAAATCTTCACTTGTTTTGGCATGATATGTTGATGCACCAAACCTGGTAAACTTATTTTTAGGCATTTATTTTAGTTTTGTTCAAATGAATTGAGGTCCTAATGCAGGGGGTCAGGTATATCATTGTGCTTGTGATGTTGATCGAACTGGTCATGCTCTACTACACACACTTTATGGGTAGACAATGAAACATAATACTCGGTTCTTTGTGGAATATTTTGCTCTGGATATTATCATGGATGATAATGGTAAGTCTATAGGTAATTCAATTTATTAGATGTTTCATTTTCCCCTTGGGTAAGAGCTAGGTCAAAAATTGTTTCAAACTTGTATGGTTAGATTCTTTTATAGGCTACTGAAACTATTTCTGTGTTATTAACATCTTTTATTTTTCAACTCCCTACAATATTTTTGTTCATTATGATTTAGTTCAGGTGTTTAGTAATTATTTCCATATTTGTTGAAAAGAAGATGCCTCTTCATGCTATTTGTTTCTGTTTCTTATGCAATGTTCTTTGTAATGGCAAAGTCTTCTTTTTGTCCTTTTCTTGGGAAGCATCCAATGAAATTATTTTGTTGAGGATGAACCTAGAACAATACGTGCTGAATTATTGAGCCATAGAATTTGTTAACTATGCAAAAATAATGTGAAAGACTGAATTTATTCAAATCAATGCATTGTTGTCAAGCATCGAGCATTCATCTCAGATTTGTTTGCCATACACAGATAATTTTTTGTATTTTGTTATTGCATTGGTGCTCTATACATCAGTGGTTATTGACTACATTGTTGCCTATCACTATTAGGTATCTGTCAAGGAGTGCTTTCTCTGAACATGGAGGATGGAACAATACATTGTTTTCGAGCTCTATCCACAATTTTAGCCACAGGGGTAATTGTTTTTTTTATTGAATTGAACTCATATTTAATGAACCAGTGAAGCATCAACCTTTTAAAATACTGTGTTTTGTGTATACCCTCACACATATCTATATTGTCATCTTTGCAGGGCTATGGCCGTGCTTATTTCTCCGCGACTTCAACTCATACATGCACTAGAGATGGAAGTGCTATGGTTGCACGTGTCGGACTGCCTCTACAAGTCAATGATTATGGTTTTAATTTTAAATACTTGTGATGAAAAGATAATAAATACTGAATATACCATTTTCGGCTTGACTAAAGCATTTTCCTTTTTCTTTTCAGGTTGCCTCATCACTGAAGGTATTGACTTTTTCATTGGATTACATTTGTTTGCAAACTTCATTGTCATTAAATGAAGAATGATGGCCCATGAAATCAATAGCATATTAGTTATATAGTATAGAAGTTCATAGCATGCTTCTGATTGAATCAGTAATGTGAATTTAGACGATGCAAGGAATAACCGAATTTCTTCTTTGGCAAAATATTCTTCATATGTAGGTTATAGATAATGGAAATGCATCTCAATCATTGATTGTGTTAATTAATAAATTCTAATTTGGTTTCTTTAATTTTTCAATATCTAAGAGATTAGAGGAGCTAAATCCTATGGACTATTTAATACAAATCAAAGATAATAGTATTGGAAGTTTTCTGAGAAGAGGTGGCGATGGTGTCCTCCTTCTCAGTCCTTGCATAGAGTATTTGTAGCAGGGCTGATCAGTCCTTTCCCATCCTCTACGGGTTAGTTTGGAGGCGAGCTCGATAGAACCAAATGCCCTAAGGTCTGTTTTGAAAATGCGAAGAAGAATCCATGATTAGAAATCACCTCAACATGGGTTGGGGCCCACTTGGGAGATATATATCATATGAAAGACTATGCGTAGTTCTATTTGTTATGGGGATATGGTCTCAAAGTGCACCCTATGCTGGGGGATTTTTGTTAAGTGCTAGGTTAAAAGGCTCCATTGATCTCAAGCATTGTGTTAAAGGTTTCTTCATAGCCATCTTTACACATGTCACACATTAAAGATTGTGAGTGAATCTTTAACGGGGGACCATACTTCCTCAACTCTTCTGGTCTCCATTTGAGGTATTGGTACAAGAAATTCAACCATGCTAAGGAGGGGTTCTGCAAGGCACCGATGTCGATACAACTTTGTTTACTTCCATGGGAATTCTGGAATGAGGAGATTCCCAAAGACATTGACAACGTGCTCGGGATATTCATCAAAATCTCCAAAGTAATTAAAGCAAAAAAATGCACCTCACATGCATGGATCTATGTCCTCACGAATCTTTCTAACCCCGATGTCCGAATCCATAAAGTTAGTATCCCAAGATGATGAATGGACTTTTCTATTTTTAGAAGTTTATATTTTTAGCAAGTGTGGTGTACATGTCGGTATATAGGTTCTGTTTTAGATGGATGAGGTTGCTTTTCTGCTTTCATATAATTTCTATTTTTAGACATGTCTATTTATAGGCGTGGCTATTTTTAGCAGCACCATGCATGTTAGCCTTTAGGTTCGAGAAGTTGGGGATTGTTCTATATTTGGGTGAGTTTCCTACTATTTTTTAGACACTACAACTATTTTTAGATACTACTATATTTGGATGCATGCATGATCCATGGTTATGCTTTTCTCTTCTTGGAATTCAAGCTCTATCAATTTTCAATTCATACACTATTTTAGGGAGGAGAGATGTGGAATTGGATCAGTGGGCTATTTTCACCTTTGAGTACATGTTACCTTAATGTGGTATAGCAGGTGGATTAATCCATGTGTGATATTTTTGGCTAGAGAAAATTTACATGTGTTTTTTTTTGGAATCTTATCCTTTGTTTGTTTTTTGGAACCTTATCTTGTCTATTTTGAGCGAGAAGAGGGTGCTCCACTTGAGATTTATTTTTAGTAGTTGCGACGTTATTCTTGGTGATGCTGGGCACCTAGCTTGGGAGTTCTGTTCTCATCTTTATCTTATCCAGTTTGAGTGTTATTTTAGGAAAATCTAGGCACTGCATGTTATTATTGTAAGAGATAGTTGAGGTTATTTCGAAAAATGTTTTATCATATATTCAGCTTGACTAGTCTGCCTTTCTAGGAGAGTATTATGTGCATATTGTGGTTATTCTCTGCAAGTCATATTCTATTTGTTGGTTGACTTGTGGCGTACTAATGGACTTTGACGCATCAGTGCTCAATGTTTTTTAAAGAGATTCTTTGTATTCTTTTATCTCTTTTAATACAAGATAAGCATGGTGCACTACTTGGAGTTTCTTTGTGCTTTTCGAGATAGATTTTCATGCACATGTTGGGAACTTTCTCTTGACTGACTTTCTTGTTTATGGATGAGGATTAGACCCACAAAAACTAGGTGTAATCTTCTGGACAAATTTAGCATGCTTTTAGGGTTTTTGAGGTGATGTTTCATGGCACATATTATGGGTCTTGAGATATTCTTGAATAAGTCTTTGTATGGTTCCTTCCTCATCTATAGGAGAAGGAAAATTAAGAGAGATAGGGGGATTAGTTATTTTTGAGGCCTCCCGCTTCTTGCACTTGCACTTTAGTGTTCCACATTCTACTCCCTCTCAAGTCAGATTGTAGAGTTCATTTGACAGTTGTCCTGAATGAGATTTTTCAACAGTATACAACCCACCCACTGTAATTTAAGAAAAAAGCCTTTCTTTTCCAACATATATACCCTGGATTCTGTTCGACGTTCCCTTCCCTTGTTTCGGGGGTATGCTAGTTTTTAAAGAATAGGTGAAAAGTATACAAGAACCATGAAGAGTAGGTGAGAAGAAGGATCATGAAGAGTAGGTGAGAAGTATACAAGAACCATGGAATCATTCCATAGGTATGCACAACTCACACAATTAATTGCAAACTAGAAAAATACACTGAACCATAAAAATAAGAATACATATATTTTTTTTAACTGTGATAATTAGAACTTATATAAATGAAATTTGACGACCTTTGTATATATCTCTTCGTCAAATCCACATTTTCATATTTTAATAAGATATAATCTTCTACATTTCAAAAATATTTATAATTAAATACATTTTAAAACCAAAAAAACATCATGTGTGAGATGTCAAATTCTAGGTTGGTTTATAATTAGATACAAAATTATTGAGATGATGTTGATAAAAATATAAAATTAATAATTGATAAGGTTTAAAAATGGGAATAATTTTTTTAAATATTTTTTAAAAACTGAGGTGTATTTTACACTTTAAGGTAAAATAGATATGTCAAAATTTATAAATTAAACTAGAAAAAAATATTTATTTTTATTAATATAACAAAAATACATTGTTTGGCATTTATAAGTGATTTTAAACCCTTTACATGACATTCTAATGTCTCATCCATCATCGCAAAAGAAACTAAAAGTTGTCCTTGTTCAGTTCAAAAATAGCCAAAATGACATTAAAAAAAGTACACTAATCATTCATCCAAAGATATGTGAAAGTCCATCATTATACAAAAATTGAGATAGAAACTATAAAGGCTGAACTTAGGTCCATGGCTCATGATTATATTTTGCAATAGGTCCATTCTAGATTACTGACATAATCCAGATTCTTCGTTCTAGCCCAACACCATCTTTTGAGAGCCAATCTACAACATTGTTCATGTCCTTGTAAATATGAGACAAAGATGTAAATGAGAAAGATGTCAATAGATTGAGAACTTCATCATACAAGGGTCGTGATGTAAAATTCCTAAGAGAAATTTCTTTGTGCATTCATTGGATAACCATCTTTAAGTCTCCAAAAATTTGTACTTGGGTCACATCGAATTCTTGTGCTAGTTTCAAAACTTGCTTTAAAGCCATTAATTCACAAAAGTTGTTAGTTTCTTTACCAATTTCAACTTTAAAAGAAACATTGTGATCTAAAGATAAGTATAGAATGCCTCCTAAACATTTCCTTGGAAGGGTTCTCGTGTGATTCACCATAAAAAAAACCCCATGGAATATCACCTTGCATATGAGAGAGGTTTTTCATGCACTTGTGGGTAGGCATTTAAAATATTTAAGGATTGGACAATACATTTGCAGAGAAGTGTCTCATCTTCAAACAACTTTAGATTTCTAGCAAGCCATACGCCCTAGAGTATGTTAAGTGGAAGTTCTCTGATCTTAAAAAACCTTTAATTTATTTCAACTCTAAAATTTTAAACATTAAAAAATTAAAACAATTTTTTTGTTAATTACTATTAATATATATTCAAGGGTTGAAATTGATTTATGCTAATCGATTAACAAACTAAAATACATGTATTATTACCCTAAATATATTTGTGGGTGAGAGGAAGCAATTAGAAGAAACATGAACTAATTCCCCTCCTATAATTATTTTTTAAGAGAACCATCATGATCCAAGATAATTATATCCATCAAGCCTTTGCTAGGATCCATTTCTACATGTAGTGTGGCACAAATAAATACCCCTTCTTCATTTATGTTGTTCTAGGTGTTCCAAAGTTTTTTAGAGATTTTTTTCAAAGAAGAAGATTTCAAGCCTCACCCACTCTATGTGGTTGTAGAGATCTTTTTCAAAGAAGAAGATTTCAAGCCTCACCCACTCTATGTGGTTGTAGATTATATGGGGCCAAATTTTGGGAATGACAACATTATAAAGATGCCAACTCAATTTTCCCCTTGCATTAATGATTCTTTGTGTTAATTCTAGATGTTTTTGTTCCCATTTTCACTGCATCGTTGTAGGATGGGGAAGGACTAGTGGGAGGAGGAGGTACATTTTCATCTTGTCATTTGATTGCCATAATGTTTTAAGCGACTTTTTTTTATTGCAAGTTGGACAATGGATAGAACATTGTTGACACTAAGAGGGATGATGATGATGCTCTTTGAGAAGCTATTGATGGGGATGCCTCCATTGTTGGGGGGAATATTCTCTATGGTGCGGAAGTATTCAAATGAAGAAACCACTCTCGCTGCAACAACTACAAGATCTCTAAGAAAGAAAAATCAAAGAACTTTAAGAAAAATCTTTTTGATTGAACATTTAAAATTAAAACTAGCAAGCCCCATCACAGGCCAATGGTAACATTGAAAGCTATTTATTTGAGAGGAATAATATTGTGGTGTAGGAAGTGTTTTGGTAAAGTTATGAATGCATACAGTTAAATGTTTACATATGCAGAGATAGTAAATGTATGATTAAATATTGAGCTTTGAGAATGATTCTTTGGCAAGGAAATATGATGTAGAAATATCAGTTTTTAGTGTTCATTGTTAGAGGTATGGAATTCAATCTATATGATTGGTAAGCCAATCATTTGTCAATATGTCCTCTATGCACAATGAATGTCACAATTTTCCCATTTACATAAGGAATGAAAAATCAATTGCAATGCTTTATATTATAGAACATGTAAGTTCAATATGAAAGTGTTAAATAATTGCTTTGAAGTGGATAACAAAGAGATTTTTAAGGAAGACGAATTATAACATAGAGATTTATTGTGAGAGGTTGAAGTGATCGAAGTCATATCATATGTATTCTTGTTCGAGTTGTGGGCTCAAGTGATGATATTGAGTGGATCTCTTGTATGGTAGGCAATGATCCTTGTTGCCTTGTTGCAGGTAAGAAAAGACGTAAGGAGGAGGAGAAAATTCTATATCTTGTATATGCAAGCCTAATTCATAGGTGCATGTGTTCTTTTGTTGGCCATTTTATTCCAATAATATTTGATAGTTTGTAAATTCCTTCAATCTAAATTAATATTTCTTTAATTTATGCCCTATGGACACAATCTGACCTATAGTTCTTTATGGGTCCAATGTTTGGGGTCCTTGTTTACTAGAGTTTGACTAGGCCTCAGGAAAGATATCGTAGACCCTTCTTCTTTGTTGCATCATTAGAAGCAAACAAATAGTCCCTACACCCATCATCCTGACAGAGTTTGGGGTTCAAACCCTTTGGCTTGAGACTATGTTCCGTGTCGTTTCACTTCTACATCATATTCAAAGTTTCATGACTGACTCAACAAAGGGGCGACACTGTTGTTTGTACTTGGCCTATTGTTCATCAAAGTCCTTTTCTTCAACATGACCCCCAGACTGTGCACAATGTTGGTTTGCGGGGGTCTCAGATATTCTAGCGTATGTGGGTATTTTGATGGATCAACTTCTTGCATTCAAATAATCTCTTGACACTTTAGGTCGCCTCTTACTTACTACTAGGCAAGAGTTGAAGAAGATCATCTTGGACGACATCTATAAGCAGTTCATACATAATAGTAAGATAATCCCACCAAGTGGGTTACATTTGAAGATGGCTTCCTACGCTAAGCACTTCATGGAGTTGAGAGATGGAATCATTGTCTAGCCTCCCTGCACTCATCATCATTGCACACATGCTCTTCGTATTTCTCTAGGCTAGTTTAGAGTGGGTTTGCATAGACTTCGAGTGGAGGCATAGCCAAATCAATAGGTTAGGAAGGATTTGGCAACTGTGCCATCTTCGAGAGGTCGAGACAAAGGTGCACTTCATATTTCATTGCCCCATATACTACAAGATCCGAGGGAGGTACCATTATCTCTTCAAGGAATCACAAACCCTCTCCAATTTCTTCAGGGACCCCAACTAGAGATGCTTGGCCTTATATAGATTGGAGGCCCTCAAGATTCACTCCCATACTCTCCAACTACCTCCTAGATGAGTGTCCTCTCAGAAGATCACTTAATTTTTTTATGGCTCTCTCATCTACTAGGGGCACCGAGAGATAGGCAGATAGAATCTTTGGCTTTGATTCCATATCAGTGCAAGCTCATGGGAGTATCCCCCATTTTCAAAGACCCTAGTGGCATTATCAATCTAGATCCCACCCTGGTATCTATATGAAACTACCAAGGCCCCAACGAAGGTCGAATCTCTTCCAGGTAGCAACGTAATATGCAATGTAGATGATCCTTTGGGTCCTCAAGACAACCTTATATTTTGATTATCCTCCACTTGGCATCGAATGTTAGGAGAGATAGCTCTTATGGTCCCTAATATGTTGGCTTCTTGGGATATCTAGTTTATGGATCCATGCTCTTTGTTCATCTTCTTTTCGGATATGTTCTTTTCTTTTAGAGTTTTTTTCCCATGCTTTAGCTTAGATCAACAATTTTCTTTATACGTCTTGCTTCTTTTTATTGGAGTCATCTTTGTGCTCCTGCTTCATGTCTACATCATTGTATTTGGTAGTCCCATAGACCTACTTTAGTGGTCATTAGTTGGACATTAATAAAATTATCTTATCTTATATATATCTATATTCCATTCAAATGAAATATGCAAGAACTAATTGTAGCAACTCGAATCATGAATTGAATTGGTGGAAGTAGAAAATTGTGACGTGGTTAACTATTCACACAAATTTGTTGTTATTTAGAGAATTGATGCAGAGTTAGGCAAGTAAACTATTTCATTCAATAGATATCTTCATTGCCTTCCCTACTGAATAAAAATGTGAAACATAAGCATAATGGTAAATATAGCCGTATCCAACTAAATCCTTTTATGGTGGTATAATATGACTTTCTTTCTTATAAATTTTTTCCTTTGTATATTTAGATGCCCAATAGAAATTGGGGGTAAAGCTTGCAATTTCATTCTCTTGATTAAGTATCTACACAGTCTAGATAACTACCTCAAAATATCTAGAGGGAGAGTTTCTCCATTCTTTAGTTTTCTAAGAGAAGAATAGAGGAAATGAGCAAGAGGAGCATAGTAGTTTAGGTTGCATGTAAAATTGTATCTATCCATTTCATGACGTAGAGAAGGTAGTTTGTGTAGGGTCATAATACTACATATGGTATTAGAGCATGGGTTCTAAATTTGGGCTTCACAAGTTCAAAGGAAGTGGTAAATAAAGAGAGAAACCCAACCTCAATAACACCATATACATATTTCTTAAGGACACATTACACCTGAAATAGAAAATTTGCAAGTATAGACTTGTTGCAATTTACAATGTTATTTCCTATTGGATGATTATGAAGAAAAGAAAAAAAACAAAATATTTTGTTGCAGTGCTGCAGAATTACTAGTTGATTCCTCTTAGAGAATTATAAACATCATAAGCACCTACGTATGCATCATCTAACCTATGGAAAGGTAGTAGAGTGAATCCATGAAGACGTGTCCCACTTTTAAGTGAAATGTGGGGATGGAAATTTTACATTTTACATATTTTTTAAATTGAAACTCTCAAAACTCACATGCGCCTTGTGAATTTTGAAGTGCACTAAAAACACAATTTGTAGAAATTGTGCTACCTTAATGTCATTTAATGTGTACAATTTTCATTTAATTATATGTTTGTCCTTGTAAATTTTCAAAAAAGTTAACAAGTCACTTTTGTTCACAACAATTAATTTAGTGTTCAATGTGTAATTTGAAAAAAAAAAAAATACAAGTGCATTCTACACA
>JASDQU010753310.1:21586-36080 GCA_032191745.1 Picea mariana | reverse complement strand
CTAATGGATAGGGATGATGAAAAAGTGTTGTTCCAAGGTGTTAGAGTGGCGAAACATAAATGTGACACCTAGGAAAGTGTCTTTTTGGAATTATGATACTCATCAACACAACTGTACATAAGTGGGACACTTAGTACATCATTAGGAAGTGTGAAAATTTTACGTATAACAGATTGCCCCCTAAAATGTGAGGTCAAAAGAAACATTGATGGCCAAATTTTTTTACACATATGAGGGGTGCTAGAATAGGAGAGCTGGATGGAAGTTGCAAACAAACATCAAATGGTATATATATAAATAATGCCAAGGTAGGAAAACCCATGCTTGGTACAAGATGACTCAAAGCATGGCTACTGACCAATGCAATATGGATCCATGAAAGTACTAAATAAGGATATGGCCACCAAACATACAACATGGATCCATATATCCATGATGCGATCAAGTTGTAGCCATTATATTGTACAAAGTGGAGCTACAATATGACAAAACAATATAGTCACTGACCAATACAATGTGGATCTATGCAACAATGTATAAAACTTCTCTCCATCGCAACCTGGGTTAGGCACATAACACTGGTAGGTTCCTCAAAATTTCCCAGGGTCTTCATCCTGATCCTGAATTGGTACGATTATACCCATGCGAATACATGTCCTAATGTTGAACATGGTAGAACCACTTAATTACCGGTCATTAATGTATACCGTTAACAAGTGTGAGAGAAATCACCAGTGATGAGAATGATTCCCAAGGTACCTTTAGTACATTCCAGTAAATGTGAAGAAATGAGTTGAAGTCGAACATTCATGGAATCATCTGATCAGAGGTCAATGGTGTAAATCTATTGTCAGAAGCGAGGAGGCCTTCCATTGAGGCATGCAGGTTCCAAGATACTAATTTGTTTCCAAGTCTAATTATCGGATGATACGCTGAAGTCGATAGGAATAGGCTCGTTGAAGGAGGGTCATGATGTATCCCCCATCATAGACATGAAACAAAACAAGAAATGATGTGGAATGATAGAGCAAATGTGGACATACTAACATGGGTATGAAAACTGCAGAGTGGTTGTAAGGTTGATACTTCCCTTGAAAATTGTGTAGCACGACAATTGAATTGGCAGTGTTTGACTAAACGAGGAAAGGATCTAAACATAATGTGATGACCACCATAGTGTGATGACAACCAAATATTCTCTTTGAAGGGGTAGGAAGAGTACGGCGATGCGTAGAGAGTGAAGACAACCAAAAGGTCTCTTCGAATGAGTCGAAAGAGTATGACAACACATGGAATTCAAATGACTTAGAGACAAATAGATTACCCAACTCTAAGACATAATGTAGATAGGTGCCATGTTCAAGGGAGACAAACAACTACCATAATGTTTCAAAAACTTGGCCCACTTCCCAAATTCCCCCCCCCACCATGATTGGCGAGTACCTCTTTCTTGTTTAATGAGCTCGAGGAAGATAACATATGCTTAGTATAACTCATCTTCGATGAGTCCCCTCTTCACATGTTTAACGAACCTAAAGATGGAATGGTTCGGTCCTAGATTGTTCCTTTACTGTATAATTTTACTAGTCTAGGGAGGGTAAACTTGATGGTGTTTTCATATTTAAAGAGTCTGGAAATATTTAGAAAGAAGACTCCAAATGGATTGTTTCGTAAGTTTAGTCTCCTAAGCCCTAAAAAGTATAAAATAATACTCAGGAGAACTCTTCTAGTCATGCTTGACTAGAGTATTCTTTTTTCGTAATTAGTCTAACGAGACCGAAAAAGGGGTAAACTATCTGTCAAAAGACACCCTTTCAAATCCTTTTAACGAGCGTGAATTAAGACAAGCTCGCTCATAAATATTTTCATGTTTAGGGAGTTTGAAAAAATCTTAAAGGAAACTCCAAAGAGTTCATTTTTCGTATAGATTTTACGAGTCCGAAAAAGTGATAAAAGTAAACTCGGTAACCTATTATCATGTATTTATGAGCACAATAAATAACAAATACTAAGCTCATGATTGGTTTCATTTTTACACAATCTTAAAACAAAGTAAAATTATGCTTGGTTATGTTTCATTTTTTTCGTGATCTTGAAACTAGAAAATAAACTATGATCGAAACTGGTTTCATTGTATAATGACTTTAAAATCGAATACTAATTGTGCTTGGAACTTCCCAACGTAATGTCGAAATGTTTCAATGGAGGATACCCATGGGTGGTTGGTACTTTTCCCCCGACTTGAAAAACTAGCGGCTTAATTCCAACATGATAACTAGAGGTTGGAGACTGGTACTTTTCCCCCGGCTTGAGAATCTAGCGGCTTAACTCCAACATGATAACCAAAGGCTGGAGACATGCTCCCTAAGCTTCATTTCATTCACCAACTCTTCTCCTATCACCAATTTCTATACTGGAATAGACTCTTGTTTACTAATAGAAAAATGTCCACCAGAGAAGGAGGAAGAAAGAGGATCAATTGACCTAGGTGGATGAAATAAAGGTTCAGGTACGAGTTCTAATGAAAGACTTGACTTAATGGGAGAGGTAGTTGTTTCATATTTTAACGAGCTTGACATAGAAATAAAACTACACTCATACCCTCTGAGTTCAATTCTTGGACCTCTGTTTCATTTTTTTACGAGCTTCCCACAGAGAAGAAAAACTATGCTCATAACTCTTTGTTTCATTTTTTAACGATATTGACACAAAAAAGAGAACTATGCTCACAACCTCTTCTTGATCATGGCTTCTAAGAGGACAATGATCTAGAAGGAATACATGTCAAGGGACATATCTCAATCATGGATTCCAAGAGATCTTTGTTGGACGGAAGAATAATGCTATGGAAGGGATACATATTGAGGGTTTCACCATGGGTAAAGAGATTAGACTCTAATAGTCATGTTGAAGAGATTACCATGTCAACTGTCGGATCTAAATCTAAAGAAGAGGAGCATGCAGTGAGAGGCTCAATTTATTTGGCATTTGAAAGTGTGGAATGTGTTGCCACGTAATTAACCTATGGCGTAGGTGATACCACTTGCACATAAGGACCATTTAGGGAGGGCTAGTGGCTAGCAGTTAAAGTAGGACTAAAAAAATAAATTTGATCGACAGTCACAATTTTTCCATTATGAGGGAAAAATATCACTCAAAAGAGAGTGGAAATGATATCTTTCATGGCATAGACATAATATCGCCCAAGGAGAAAAGTAAAATCCAAGGGGTTGTGGACTACCATAACATCAATATAAACGATTTTCCTTCCTAAAGTAATAGGAAACTGCAGAAGGATCCCTAAAGGTTCAATGATTCGTTTGTTAAAAGCTAACAGATTATGGGTGATCGACACAAGCTGAGGACAACCTAAAGCTTGCGAAGCAGTTGAGGATAAAATAATAACAAAATCACCTTCATTGAAAATAGTCTGAGGAACGTCCCTACCATAAACCTAAACATTGTTTTGGAAAGATATGTAGGAAGGAAGACGAGATCCAGTTAGCTCATTCCAAAATAAAAGAATGGCATCACTACTTGGAGGGGGTTCCATAGTAGAAGGAGGAATGCCCCCTTGTATGGAAGAATTGGTACTAACAAGAAAAACATGAGTAGTATCGTCTTCACTTCTAATGAGAGAGTGGGATCGACCGATGATGGAATTAGATTGACCACTTTAAATTCACTCTTCAAGGGAATAGTGGGATCAACCGATGATGGGTTCATATCGATCACTTGGTGAACGTCACTCTCTAAGGGGAGAGTGGGAAGAGTGGGATCAACTGATGATGGAATCAAGTTGGTCACTTGAACTTCACTCTTTGAAGGAAGAGTGGGATCGACTGATGAGGAAACCAGATCGACCACTTTAGAAACTAATGGTAGGTTGAGAGAGAGATTATGGTAAGTAGTTGGAAGTTTTTGCTGAGAAACAATCATGTCTTCCAACAATTTCGAGGCTTTATCCATACAAGATAAAATGTGAGTTTGATGACTACCTTCACATAACCTACAAGGAAACTTGACTCTAATTTTGTTTCTCCCAACATTACTTTCACTAGTTGGAAATTTTTCACCAGCATGACCTGTAGAGGCTGATGAAACGGGTTGTTTGGAACTCGTGGAACATACGTCTAAAACCTTTGGAATACCAGGGAAATCTTTAAGAAGGTAGTCACCCTTACAAAGCATGCAAGGGAATTTTGTCTTACAAGTTTTCTTGGTAGGCTTATGAACCTCATCAATATTACCAGCCTAATTGAATGTAACTGGTTGATTGCTTCCAATATGTCCTGCAGTGGTTGGAAGTCTACCCCCTTGTTTATTTTTCTTCTTCTTAATCTTCATTTTCTTCTTCTTCTTATCCACCTGGTTACCGACTTCAGAGGCTTCACTAGGTGAAGGAGAAGAAAGGGAAGAAGACATAAAGGAAAATAAGGTGAAGGGTCAATATGAGGTGGATTTTCTTGGGGTGAGGGGCTTACATTCGAAGGAAAAGGATCACTCGATATTATTGGATTGGAAAACAACCATATTGGTAACCCGATAGTGAGTATGGGAATATTCAATGTGGAAATATAAGGAGTACCAATGTTTTCAAAAGAAATAAAAATGAAAGGTTCCCCAGGAAAAGGGGTTCCTTCATTGGTAGTTCCAGGAAATGATGCCGTATACACTAATTCAACCCAAGGTTTTCTAAACAAAACAAACAACACATGCTAAAAAATATAGGAAGAAAACATACAAACAAACCTTCCCACAATGAAACCACTAGTTGGTGATGAAATCCAACGTCGCAGGATCAATATGAAAAGGGGTTGAGATGGAGTGGCTGGAAAAATTGTGTTGGTGACCTTCGTAATGGACTTACACCCTGGTGCAAGTTCCCACACAACATAACTATGGGTTACCCTCCAAGGAGCCCGAGTGATTTTTACCAACATCTACTCCAGGTACAACAAAGACTTTCCCCTTCACTGTCACCTTATGTATGAACCCTAAATATTATGGCCACTAACGCTACCACTTACAACAATTAAATCCTGGGGAAACAATTGACAATCAGGTATACACGCAACGGTAGGGAAGAAACCATAAATTCCCTTGAGAGGTTCCTCTGACTGAGGTGTAAACCTCCCAAGTGATCCCCAAGCATCTAACGACATCATTTGTAATACTTGCAAACCACTCCACCAAGACCACCGAAGTGGGGTTAGTTACTTAAATGGCCCCAATGTGACCTCGTGATTGACCCTTGTGTGAGAAGGGCTTCCCAGAACAATGATGTAGAAAATGGATTTCTCTCCCTAACTCAAGATTCTATGTTTGTTTTATAGTTTTGGAAAATTATCTTGACCACCTATTCCAAATCCCTACAACCAATCTAATATAGGTTTATAGAGCCCTAGAAAGAAAAAATTCTAGATACATTTTAATTAGCGCTTTGATTTTATGGTTGTTTGTTACTCAAAGGTATGGAAATGAAACTGATGATATCTGTACTCAACTCTTAAAACCATGCAAAACGAAAATGAAATGCAATAATTTGAATTTCAATGAACACTAACCATGGAAAGGAGAAGAGTATTTTTTCCATTTCCAAATGCATAAACCCAATGCAATATAGCAAAAACTATTCCTAAATCCTAAGAATATGTTCAAGACAATGCAACTAAGTAGAATGCAATCAAATCCTCTTTGTTTGGTTCTTGAAATGCAATGTAAACAAATAAAATTTCTTAATGCTTTTTTTCTTTCAAATGAAATGAAAGAGTTCAAGGATGATATAGAGAAGAACATGAAGCAAAAAGAATATCCAAACAAAGATGCATTCACAAGATCAAAAATCAAAAGAATCAAACATAGAAATGATCTCTAACACTCATTCAAGCAGACAGTTTGAAAGAAAACAATCACTCTAAAAATGGATTTAAAACCAACAGATTTGAGATCAATTGATGTTGTAACAAACCCTAAAGGATTCATAATTGAGTTGATGGGTCAAACAATTTCCAAAAAGAAAACCGAAATAACAGGGTTTGATGCACTATATTTTCTCCAAGTTAATGAAATGAACTTTCAAAACTGACAAGAAAAGAACTTGAAATTTTTCAGAAAGCAAAATACAGAAGTCTAATGATTGGAAAATCACCCAAAAATCACAACCATAGACAATCAAAACTGCATCCAAGGATCAGATGAAAGTTGAATGTTTGACCTTTCACAACTTGATCCAAGACAATAGATTATAAAAATCTGAAAAGAGTGATAGAAACAAACCTTTCAAACAAAATATTTCCTAAGCAATCCAACAAGGACCCGAGGCCTAATTCTGAGCCAAAAAAACTAAGAAAAAGAGGTGGAAAAGGCTAAAAATCTGTCCAGAAACAGGGGGGTCGCTTTTGTAATCAAGCAGACGGGGCTTCCAAAGGGAGGAGGATGCTCCCTGATACACTAGCAGATGGTGTCTAGGATGCTCCTCAGGGGTTAAACAGGGGGGCATCCCTAAGGAGAGGACACTCTATAGGGCACTAGGGGGGCGTCCTAGCTCTAAACAAACCAAAAAGTGTTCTAGATCAAGTGATATTTAGTTCAGACTCAGCAGAAAGATAAAAATGGACTTTGTAAACTACTCAAAGAGGGTTGTTGGCCCTTGACCACGTTTTGAGGATTCTTGGTCATGTTTGAACTAATTTTTTGACTTTGACAAGTTGTCGAAGAAGGAGCGCAAGACAAAGAGGAGATGACGGGATCTTAACCCCTTTTAGGGCCCTTTTTGGGATTCAAGATTATGTAATGGGTATGAGATGTCAGCGCATGGGATTACCCATGTTTAGGCCTATTTTGTAATGTATAAATAAGTAGCTAGGTGATGTAAGAAGAAGACCTAGTAGGCCGGTGTGATAAGTGCTAGAGTTCGATCTATGTGATCAAGAGTTGTAAGTGCTTTGTGCATACTTTGTGAGGATTTCAAGGATAGTGAAAGTCAATGTAAGAGACTGTGTGAAGGCTTGGTGCTGTACCCCAGCTAGAAGAAGGAGTATCTGGCAAAGTGCACGCAGATCTTTTGTCTTCTTCGGAGTAGAACTTGGATGCTATGTGCCTGTGAGAAGTTTGACCAAAGATAATAAAGAAGAGAAGAGCTGGTGGATGTAGCCCCAGAGTGGGGATTGTTAGAATATAGAAGATGGTGTGCTCATTTTACCATTGACGATACCCTTGTTACCCAACCATAGGCCGAAGCCACCCTCCGAGCACCTTAACCTTGACTGAGAATTTCTCCGGAAGCAAACCCTAGGCTAGATAGCCAAACAAAGGGTAGCGCACCTTTCCCCAAGGATACCACATCATAAAAAGCTGATCAGATAGTCTAAACCCTAGCCAAGAGATACTCCAAGCCAATTCTGAAACTGCTAGCTACAGCAGCTGCACCTGTAGCTCTCCTCCACACGTGCACGCCAAACTGGGAACTGCAGTGCACACCACTTGTTGTCTGCAATTCTGAAATGCTGTCAAATGAGAATTGGAGCCTTGTATTTATACTGGTTCTGCCAGATTTGCTGGGGCCGACTTCTCCTTCTGGATATGTGTCTGTTCAATATATTATTATTATTTCTGGCTGCTTTCTTCTCTTAGAGGCTAATAACCTAATATTAATTATCTTCTTGAGCCGACAAGACTTCTAGGGTTATTAGCCAACTCATTAGGGTTTTCTCTTTCTTTTCAGAGTCTTCTATTCTCATCAGGTTTTACACATAGAGGTAAATACCTCCCGCAACTACCATAATATTAACACTCCCTCCTAGATAGGGAGGTATTATAGGTAATGGACTTGAGCACAAAAACATACCATTTACCCGGTAGCATCAATATAGTCGTCTAGACTATTTCATGACTAGATCATGAGCATCACCATCACCATTAGCTGCATCATCTCTCGAAACCATACTTCATTTGAGTAATTAGACATGATGCTGGATAAGTCACTCACACCATAGAGTGATACAAGAGCCACTCTTATAATCTAGAGGTGTAAATGCTCTGAACCAATTTTCGTCTGGAAAATCTTTGTTCATCATTCGTCTGGATGGTGATTATTTTCAATAAACTGCTGATAGTTTTCAAGGCAGTTAGAATAGAAATAGAACACAATTGTGTCTATCCATAGTAGTACATAACTACAATCCAATGGTTCACTACCACACCAAGTAACACACAAGTACTTGATCAACAATGTATGGTTGCGAATAGTGGAACATATCCACCACAATAGTCCTCATCTACTGTCATACAGTCTTCATAACAAACATCTGATAGCAAACTGCATAGAAACATTGTTATGATATAAACTGAATTATCTGGGCCAATATTTCACTCACATCTGTGAACTCTGAAAGAATATCTGCCTCATGAACAGTGGAACACATCCACCACAGTAGTCTATATCTACTGTCTTCATAACAAACATCTGATAGCAATCTTCACAGAAACAATGTTATGATATAAATTGAATTATCTGGGCCAATCTTTCACTCACATCTGTGATATTTGAAAGAATATCTGCCTCAAAATAGTGGAACATATCCACCACAGTAGTATATCTCTATTGTTTGGAAACAGGTAGTCTCCATAACAATCATATGATGGCATCCTGCATAGAAAAATATTGTTAAAGATAAACTGAATCATCTGGGCCAATCTTTCACTCACGTTTGTGAGATTTGAAAGAATATCTGCCCTCATTAGCAATGGGCTATCTGTCTGATTCTTCTCAAACAAGGAAGAAGGATTGTTTATGATTTCTAAGCATGGACCATTCCTCACCCTGGGCCATTCTTCCTACACTAATCAAAGTGCACCCTGGACAGAATGTATAAACCCTAAGGAATGTCTGAGTCTGGACCATTCCTCACCCTAGGCCATTCCTCCTACACTTAATCAAAGTGCGCCCTGGAGAGAATGTATAAACCATAAGGAATGTATGTCCTGGACCATTCCACCTACACTAATCAAAGTGCGCCCTGGAGAGAATGTATAACCCTAAGGAATGTTTGTCCCCGATTGCTGAGCCTAGACCATTCCCCACCCTGGGCCATTCTTCCTACACTAATCAAAGTGCGCCCTGGAGAGAATGTATAAACCCTAAGGAATGACTGTCCAAACCATTTCCTCCGTTAACCACAAGAGGAAAAAACTGTCCTACATCAACCTCCAAAACAAACCATTCTTCATGTTAACCACAATGAGAAATCGTTGTCCAGCGAGGCGGGCCAGTCTTCTTGAGTAACCCTCAAGAAGAGAGACTGCCCTAGACCACTCCCTGTTGTAACAGATATTGAAAATTTCCAAATTTACTTAGGCACTTTCACCCAAATTTCTCAACTATCCATCGAAGGCCAAGTCACGAGACAACGCACACAAAAATCCAAAGACAGAATCCACAAGAAGACCCGGAAGAAGTGTGCTACATACCCAGAAATCGCACGAATAGCGTTAACCGAGCTCTATTTCAGAGATTCAGCCGACTTAGAGTTTTAAATCAATGAGCTTCTCCTCTTTTACTCTTAAAACCCAAAAGTCGAGACTCCGGTCCAATACACGAGTTACTAAAGCCAAGCGCAAGTGCACAACCATTTCACTCTACGGATCTCATTGATGAGCTGTTCAACCATTTTTTAGACTCAAATCCGTAGTATACTCACGCATGAGGGTTTGGAGGAGTTATTGTGAACAATCGTGCTGTGATTCTTGTTCCCTTTGGAACTCCGGACGAAGATTTGACAATCTTTATTGGTGACTGGTATACAAGGAGTCACAAAGATTTGCTAGCAGCCCTTGATGCTGGCATCGGACCCTTGAATGCCTGATGGAGTGCTCTTTAATGGGAATGGGCTCTGCCGTTGCAATAATTTGGTCCCCAGTGGTATTGAATGTGAGACATGCAATGTTCATCCTAGGAAAACCTATCGCAGAAGGGTACACAATGTCAGGATTTCAACTTCTTTGAACTTCAGAATCCAGAATCATAATATTCTGCTTGTAGAGACAGAAGGGTCCTATGCATCACAACAAAATCACACGAACTTGGATATTCATGTTGGCCAGTCTTACTGATTCTTAGTAACAATGGACCAGAATGTGAGCAGTGATTATTACATGGTGGCAAGTGCTCACTTTGTTAATACCACTATTTGGTCCAAATGTCGCAGGTGTGGCGATACTGCATTATTCCAATTCTAAAGGTAAGGCAAAAGAGCTTTTTCCAGATGGTCCAGATGATTACTATGACAAGTACTTCTCTATGAACCAGGCAAGATCTATCAGGTGGAATGTATCCACCGGGGCAGAGAGGGGCCGAGTGATAGACGAGGTGAGCAAGGCCTATTCTGAATGGGGAATATTCCAGGTGGTTGATCACGGTGTTCCCAAGGAGCTGGTGGATTCCATGACTCGGATCTCCAGGGACTTCTTCGCCCTCCCAGTAGAGGAGAAGCTCAAATAAAACATGAGAGGTGGAAAGCGTGGAGGATTTGTAGTGAGTAGCCATCTCCAGGGTGAAAGCATCCTTGACTGGAGAGAGATCTTCACTTACTTCTCCTATCCCCTTCACCAACACGATTACAGTAGGTGGCCTGTCAAGCCCGATGGCTAGAGGGATATTGTGGAGAAATATAGCAAATCCCTGATGGGTTTGGAATGCAATATGTTGGCGATAGTATCAAAGGCATTGGGATTGGAATCGGATGCAGCGACGAAGGCTTGCGTGGAGATGGACCAGAAAGTGGTGATAAACTTCTATCCGAATTCCTAGAGCCAGACAGGATGTTGGGACTGAAGGGGCACACAGATCCGGGCACCATCACGCTTCTCCTCCAAGACCAAGTTGGAGGCCTCCAGGATACCAAGGACGATGGAAAAAACTGGATCACTGTCGAGCCCATTCAAGGAGCTTTATTGTCAATTTGGGTGATCATATGCATTATCTGAGCAATGAAACTCGGCATTAAAGTTAAATCATATAAAGGGATCATCCATACAGCACTTGTCAAAATGATTAGTAACGGTTTAAAGAAGCTGGCAGAGCATCTGGCAGTCGCAAAATTCCAAGAAGGCAAACCGTTTATTTTAGATTATTTATTTTAAAGATTGAGTTATGTAATGTATCGCCAGGGGTGAGATTAGTTAAATAATGGTTGGAGGAGGTTGAAAAGAGGGGGCTGGGGGAAAAACATCTTTTGAAGAGGGGCTCCTTTTGTAAGGTGAGTTATTTTGTAAACCCAGAATGGAGTAATAAAGAAGACGTGTTCACTTGATATTGTGAGATTCATCACGGTCGATTCTTTCAATATGTTCTTTCTATTGTCATTGTCGTATTGTATATCTCTTCCTTTTTCAGCTGAGTTAAAATTTGTTTGGAATTCATTTTATATGCTCCTTACACACAGTTGATATATATGTGTTGTGTTTCTATGATGACTGGTCAGAATTCACTCAATATAAGTGCTCTGCATCTAGTTATCAGCCTTCAGTTTTTTTTCCTCTAATGTTGTAGTGAAAATTCATCCTCGATAGATGCTTTCACTGTGATGGCCTTTTACTTTTCTTTTTCTGCTACTACATCATGATTATCAATTGCTGAAAGATAGAATTACTTTGCCGCATTTTTTGCAAGTTATACGATCACTGCTATTATCTCTTTTCTTTGGTTTTCACTTGACTCCATGCCCAATGGACTGTTTTCCTGGTCCAACCCCAAACTTTAAAAATTCAAAACTATCATTTACCCATAAATCTTCCCACCATTTCATGCTTAATGATGATCATATTGTGACATTATTCAAGAGATCTCTCTCAGGTTGGGAGGGACAGCTTCCAATCCAAAGTGGTTCGAGGTTGCCTTGGGATTGATTTGCATGCAACCCAAATTTCTGTTCTGAGTACAACACTCCCCATGTTAACCACAATGGGAAGTCACTGTCTATGATACATTATCAATCAGACTACTTCCCATGTTAACCACAATGGAAAGTCACCGTCCATCATAAATCTCAATCCACTTTCCGAACATGAAAGCATCTGTCCAAGATGGACTATTTTTCAATTTGAAGAATGAATGTTTTCAATAATGTTTTCAGTGCTCCCTCCTAACTTGGAGAGTTATTTATTCCTTTTTCTAATAAGAAGGAAGTTGTTTCCATGAGCTCTAGCTTGAGTACAAAAACTCTTTCATCTTGGATAGAAGTTTTACCAAAATGTCTTCTTATCTGCTCATCTATGGAGATATGTATTGGAGAACCATTTTCTCCTTTCTGGACTTCATCATGGATAATGTAATGCTTGATTTCAAATGTACTTTAGTTTGGAACACTGTGAAGGCTTTATGTAGATTTGAATGATAGAGTATATCATAGTTGGAAAGCTGGAACATATCCATGTGGCACTTCTTCTGTCATCATGAGCTCTGATCTACTGAGTAATCATCTTGATGTTATAGGAAATCTTCACCACGCTTTTGCTGTGCACTGGAGGTTCTCCACCAAGTTATCTTCTTTTATCTGTAGATAAGAGTCTCTTTCTGGTATGCCTCAAAGTTCTTGAGATTGCTCTTCACACGCTCTTTATTCAATTTCTATGGAGAACATTCTTTGTATTCATTTGATGTAGAACTCCAACTCATGGATGTTGCGGATGATATAATGACTTATGTAGAGATAAGTCTGGTTTGCTGGAACAAGTA
Source organism: Picea mariana (assembly GCA_032191745.1). Classification (NCBI taxonomy): domain Eukaryota; kingdom Viridiplantae; phylum Streptophyta; class Pinopsida; order Pinales; family Pinaceae; genus Picea; species Picea mariana. Next base: position 23,344 of record JASDQU010753310.1, on the reverse strand, counting down.
ATCATCATAGTCTTCTCCCTCCATATGGGAGAACCTTTGGTTCTATATCTCGCAATGATTTCATTCATAAGTTTCCATACACTATTCTTCATCATGAATTTCAGTTCTTCTGCTGATTGCTTTTATTGAGTTCATATCAGGCTGGTAATCTTTTGATTCTTAATATTATGACTGGTTGTTCTGGCTTTTATTTCTTTCTTGGAATACTCATGTTCTTCTTCATGTTTTTCTTTAGCTCTGGTTCCATGGAGCTTCTTATAGATTCCATGCCCTAGAGATTCCACTTATTCCTTTCATCATAGGATCACGGATCTGGATGGACAAACAGGAATGCTTTAAGGCTTCTCTTCAAATAAGTCTTCTTCTGCGGTTGAACTGAACACATACTGTCTTTTATGGCTACTACCATGGATATGTATATTTCATCATCTTCAATGGATCATAGGATTATCTCCCTCCTAATCCTTGATTCATGTATAAGTGCATATCATCGGATCCCTCCATCTAACAGAGTCCATGCTTCCATTTGTATGCTTGTTGTCTTCTGTAATACGTCATAAGTCTTTTTCCAATTTCCTCTCGATTGCTGACTTGTTTCTGTCTTTGCTTCTTCTAAGTCTCTTCATGATTGATTCGACTTATATTGCAATAGATTCCACATGATTTGTATTTCATTCTTTCATATGTATTATCTAATGATATCTATTTTCATCTTGTTTGTTCTTTCATAGGTATAGTTCTTCTTGGAACACATTATCTTCCAAGAGATAGATATACAAGATATGTACAGAGACGATGCAAACAAGATGTGTACAAGAAATAAGAAGAATGTTGTTACCTTTTTAGAAGAAGAAGTCTCTTCCATCCTGCTTAGTCTTCTTTTTAGGTTCCTTTTCTTCAGCAATCGATGCTTCATGTTTTTCTTTCCTTTTCTTTAGCTCGGGACACTGATTATTGTAGTGACCGTACTTTTGACAGTTAAAGCATTGTACTTCTGAAATGTCTTTCTCTTGATTTGGCTTCCTCCTTGAGCCAAACTTCCTTTTGTTCCTGAAGTTCTTGAATCTTTCCATGAAGGCTTGATCATCGTACTTCTTTTGGGGTTTCTCTTTTGCATTGATCCTTAATTCTTCTTGAGCACAACAAGTCCAAAGTTCTTCAAATGTCGGGTACTCCTTCCTTGTGTTCATGCTTGCGGCAAATGCATCCCATGTCTTGGAAAGACCATTGAGTACTATGTTCACCAATTCCTTTTTTGAAGTGATCTCTTCAATAGCTTGTAGTTGATCTCTTAACTGGGATATCCTTACAAAGTATGATGTTATGCTGTCATCCTCATTCATCTTCATGTCATGGAGCTCATTCTTCAGACTCATAACTTGTCCGATGTTTCTGACTGAGAAGAGATTTGTTAGGGCATCGTACATCTTCTTCGATGAGTCAAGATGGGAGATGTAGGGTATCAAGTGGTATTTTATAGAATCCACTATGATACTCATGGAATTGATGTCAACATCCTTGAAATTCTCCATAGATGCAATGTTCTGCGGTTCCTTCTCTTCTCCTTCTTCAAACTCTAGGTTCATGATCTTTCCTTTATTCAGCACTTTATTCTCGACAAGGATGAGGTCAATCCTGGTATTCCATGATTTGAAGTTAGAGGCTCCATCTAACTTGTTCTCAGACTTCATAGAGTTAGTCATGGCTTGCTTGACTTGGTCAAATCCTAGATTTGACCAGAAATCCAAACTTCACGTC
>JASDQU010753310.1:0-21177 GCA_032191745.1 Picea mariana | reverse complement strand
GGTAGCACACCTTTCCCCAAGGATAGCGCATTACAAAAAGATGATCAGATAGTCTAAACACTAGCCAAGAGATAGTCAAAGCCAATACTGAAACTGCTAGCTGCAGCAGCTACACCTGCAACTCTCCTCCACACATGCACACCAAACTGGGAACTGCAGTGTGCACCACTTGCTGTCTGCAATTCTGAGATGTTGTCAAATGAGAACTGGTGCCCTGTATTTATACTAGTTCTACCAGATTTGTTGGGGCCGACTTCGCCTTCTGGATATGTGTCTGTTCAGTATATTATTATTATTTCTGGCCGACTTCTTCTCTTGGAGGCTAATAACCTAATATTAATTATCTTCTTGAGCTGAAAAGACTTCTAAAGTTATTAGCCAACTCATTATGGTTTTCTCTTTCTTTCCGGAGTCTTCTTTTCTCGTCAGGTTTTACACATGGAGGTAAATACCTCCCGCAGCTACCATAATATTAACAGGGATGAACCACGTACATGTTGTGTTGCTATGCTTTGCACGATGTATTGATGTGTTTATGTGTTCACTTGCTTAGTTCTTTAATATAGATGAATGATAGATAGATATTTGATGCTTAGTGCTTAATAATATGGATGGATGTTAGATCTGACTTATGTACATATGCTTAGTGCTTAAATACCTTAGATCTAAATGAATACTGTGATACTCTGTAATTAGGGTTTAACTGCACTGTAACTAAGATTGGATATTGATGAATGTTAACTGTTGAGTGCTCTGTCAAGTGTTAGAATCACAGATTTGTGTCCTAGCTAAGGTTGCAGACATCTGAGTCCTGCAACCACCCCTGCCTCTACCTCGGGTGAGACTTCATCTCCTTCGCAGGTGTTGCCGAAAGGGCTGGTAGTTAGGGTTTTGTTGGTGAACTGTTGTAGAGTTGAACCCTAGGTCTGCCCTTGTGCCAACAAATGGTTCCGTTAAGTTAGTACATCAACTTCCTAAGGTCGTAAATTTTGCATACGATCTTCATTTTGGGCGCATGATAGCCCGTTGGAAAGGTCTATCTGAGAAATACACATTTTGATACTATTTATTAGAGAACATTTCTAATTATGGAGAGCCCTAAAAATGATGTTTAGGGCCTCAAAACGGCCCTGCAAGTCAAGGACCCAAAAACTAGGAAACAAACTGCCAAAATGAACCAGTTGGAATAGGTGGGAGGCCTCCAAAATCCATCTAGATCAATCCTCCCCCCTTAGGAAGCAATGGTCTCCATTACATTGAGTTCCCCCATCGGATGAGGAAATTTCTGTTGAATTTGGCATCGATTGAGCCACTTGCCTTGGTGCAGGAGCTGTCCTACTTTGACAACTCGATAAAGTTGGATCCTTTGTTGTCGGGTGCCGTTGATTTGTGTTTCCACAATATGATCACTGGATGCATGTTACATGTAGTTAGGGTTGATATCTATTGGTTTCAACTACTATGCTATCTTTGAGGTGTCCAATAATGGTGGGAAATGTGGTCGAAGGAGAGCCATGTTAAAGACTGGGTGTAGGCCAAGGAAAGGGGGAATGTTGTGCACAAAAGCATTGTCACCCACATCCTTGGTGATGGTGTATGGCCCATATTGGAGTGGAAGAAGCTTCTGATGGGGTCCTATAAGGCGTTCTTTTGCAAGTGCAACCAAAATTTGTCTCCCACCTGAATTATGTGGCACCTGGTGTTGATCATGGCGCTACTTGTACTTGGCATTGGACTTTTGTAAAATATACTGAACCTGTCGATGAATGTGTTGGATCTGATCAATGAACCAGGTGGATTTGTCAACTTTTGGTGGAGTAGGGGATGAGTCATCCAAAGTGGTTGCCAGGGGTAGTGCAACATCTATGGGGCCCGATTGTTGGAATCCCAACCCCACCTGAAAGGGGCTGTGGCCAGTTGAGCTATGCAAGGCTCGGTTGTAGCTATGCTGGAGATAGGGAAGACTCTCATCCCATGTGCGGGGATGATTGTAATTGTACATGCACATGATATGTACGATCATCTGATTGACGATCTCAGATTTTCCATCTTTATGGGGGTGGAAGGAACTGGATTTGGTGAGGTTGGTATCCAACAATGACCAGAGGCTCGACCAGAATGTGTTGAGGAGCCAAATTTTATGATCTGAGAAAATGGTTTGTGGGATGCCAAAGTGTACCCAGACATGTTCAAAGAAGATCTTGGCAGTGGCCTCTCCAGTGATGTTCTTCTTGCAGGTGGCCATAATCGTCATCTTGGAAAAGCGATCAACAACCACAAAAACACAGTCATTTCCCCTCTTGGTGGACGGGAGGCCCGACATGTAGCCCATTGAGATGGATTCCAATGACTTGTTAGGAGTAGGAAGAGGGGTGTACATGCCCTGTTTCTTAGTGGTCGTTTTAGAAATAGCATAGGCGGTGCAAGCCCTGATATCATTTTTGACATCCTATCGAAGTTTCGGCTAACATAAATGTTTCTGCAACACTGAAACTATATTTTTGACGCCAAAGTTTCCTGCCACTCGACTGTAGTGAGCTTCCCAAATCAGCTTCACGTGCTCTCTTGATGGAACACAGAGATGGCCTAGAGGGCACAACAACTCATCCTGAATATGGAAATTAACGACCATTGAGTTTTCTCCCAACATTTGGTAGGTGGTGGAGAAGTCAAGGTCTGTCTCATAGAGCTGGGGCCATCCAGAGGTCTCATGGACGTAAGAGTCTAGTATCGCGGTGAGTGCCGCGACTGGAGGTCGGCTGAGAAAATCATGAATTCGGTTGGTACTTCCTATTTTATACTTGATGTTGAGGTGGAATTGCTGTAAGTATGTGGACCACTTCTGATGGTGGTCATTCTGCAATTTTCCTTGGGTCTGCATGAACTATAGTGGCTTGTGATCAGTGTGGATGACTGTCTCCTTCCCCATAATGTAATGTCTCCATTGGCAGTAGGCTTGCACAATGGAGTACATTTATTTGTCGTAAGTAGGGTACTTACGGAAAAAATTTGATAATGTCTCACTATGATATGCCACGGGGTGGCTGTGTTGAGTGAGAATGATGCCCACAATATAGTCTGAAGTATCTGTCTTGATCTCAAAGGGATGTTGTAGGTCCAGTAATGAAAGTACTGGGGATGCAAATGTTGCTTCAAGTCATCGATGGCCTGTTGTTAGGACAGGCCCCACACAAATTTTTCTTTACCACCACCCCTGGTTACTTGGCTGAGGGCCCATGCGATATGAGTGAATCCCAACACCAACGTGCGATAGAAATCAATGAGACCCATTGTAACACACCCGCCCTTTGAAGGGATATTCTATAGTGTAGATCCTCTAAATTTTCATTTTTGTTCTCTCGTGCAAACAAGCACCAGGCACAACCCTCCTTCACGTGATCACTACCTGTGACCACAAGCCTAACTAAAAGGTGCTTCGTTACTTCTATCATCGGGTATTCACATAGGAGCCAACCTTGACTCACCCGACTCCCAAATTCTTGAACTAAGAGCCTAGCCCAACACTAGCTCCATTCCTTAACCTATATCCATGTGACCCCTCGTTATGACTTAGCTCCCAACCCTCAAGTGATTTGGGACTTCGCATATTGCAAAGGTGGAAATTAGTTTGTCTCCTTTCCTCGGAATCCCGAATTCCAAACTCCTGATGTCAGATCAATGGTCCACAATCTCCCGTGACCCAACGACTCAGATCAACCCTTCGCGAATCGAGACTTCGTGTTTCTCAAAGTTGGAGGGCTGCTCACCTCCCTTCTCCCAATCCCTAATATCTCCTTAAACAATCAATGGTCCACGCCCTCCTTTTGATCGATGGTTGCGATCAAATCACAAACTCGAACTTCACGAGTTCTCATGACTCCTATCTCTGACTTCCCGAGTTGCGAGTCAACGAAATGTTGATCTCTCGCCATGTATCCCTTCTCGACGGATGACTAGGATTGTTGCGGCTCCCATCTTATCGGGTATATGCCTTTGCTACTTGCAAATATTTCGAGGTCTGAATCCTTGAACTCCCGTATCTTCTGCCACTTGTCCTCTGACGATGGATGGTTCCGATTAACTTCAAAACTTTGGGACTTCACAAAAGTCTACTCTCCTGTGCACTTTCAAAGGGTTAGACCTCATGAACTTTCCTTTGGATCTCGCGGCTATGGTCCTCTGTGCATAGATCTAATGAACGAGATCTGTTCTCTCCCTATGCATGGAATCCAAACTCACAGATACAACGGTCGAGGTGGGTCCTGAGGGATCCATAGATCAATGGTCCACGTTACTTCACGACTTTGGGTTTCAGAGGTTTTCGTTGCATCAACCCATAATATTCCCGATACGTGAACTCATAACTCGTAGATCCAAGGGGCTAGAGGGGTTAACTCCCACACTCTTTCCCATAGCCAATGGCCATGATAGCCCTTGGCTCCTTCCAGACGGATCTTGTCCGTTCGTACTTCAGACAAGGAAAACCTTTTCCTTTCGATATTTTCCTATCGCTATTTTCCTGAGTTCTCACCCCGAGTGGGTTAAGGACTTGGGTTTGGAAATTCACATGGCAAGGGGGTCAAGGGTGAGTATTCTCTTAAGACGGGTGGTTTCAGGTCTAAATGATATTTCCTATCTCGACTATTTTTCGACTTGTGTCTGGGAAGCCCTCCAGAGTGAAACTGGGCATACAGTTGATCAGTGGGAAGCGTAAGTACCCAAGGAGATGGAAGCATACACATAACATAGCCATTTCGCACAGAGATATTCATACATGCATATATATATATATATATATAGATGTGTCAAAACCAAGAAATCATTCATCATTCTAACTCAACAATTAAGGCCGAGAAAAGACTTATCAGAATCAGACAATGTGAAGCGACTATTGGAAGGGGTGCCCGTTTCCACCCAACCGTAGGCTTAGTTACTCCAAACAGATTTAACACTAGCCATCCCTGAGCTAGACCACGATGCTCTGGAACACATCCTTTCCTTCTCGCTCAACCACAATAGGGACAAAGGTTACTCTCCTCTTCCCCCGGGATCCTGAAAATGGTTTACACGATACCAAGCAAGGAAGACTACCCTCGTTTATTAGCTTGTATCATAACCTTCTTTGCCATTTTCGGTGTCCCGAACGCTTAGTTTTTCCATTCTTCCTTGAATCCTCGAGATTCACTTTCCATCTTTGCACTCTTCGCAGGCGTGTTCTCTCCCTCCCCCCACCACACCTTCCCTTCTCACATCTTTCAGCAGGGTCGCATGTGGCTTGAATTCCCAGTCAGTGGTCAAGCTTGGAAGCCTTATGGATGAGTTCTTACACACCCCATCCCTCATTATCTCTTGAGGAGGTCTTCCCACCCACCAACTTGACTATAATTCATTTCTGGGTCAGAGGACGGTTCTGGTCTTGAGCAATTAAATACAGTAAACATTGTTTTGGTGAAGGTTAATGCAACCATTCCTGGTCCCCTTCACCCTCTCTCCATATAGGATTCATGGTATTTCTAGGTACACCTCCCTTCCATTAGTCATGCAACACTTGTCCATTTTCTTAATAAATAATTAGGTTCACATTCGTTTACCTTTTAAACAAAGATCCATTGAATCAATATTCACACATATAAATTTTTCCATAGTCTTTTGGCCATTTATAGATATATTTACAAACTGGGGGAAAGAGGGTGTCACACCCAAGAAGTTCTGAATCTCAGTGAGTGTGGTTGGGGATGGCCAGTCATAGATGAACTGGATCTTGGCCAGATCCACATGCACACCATACTTATCAATGATGTATCCTAAGTAATGGACCTTGTCCATGTCGAAGGAGCATTTTCCCAAGTTTGCATATAGAGTGTGGTGCTGCAGAGTGTGCAGAACCTGATGAATATGTTGCAAGTGTTCCACCTAAGTCTTGTTTTAGATGAGGATTTCATCAAGATACACCACTACAAATGTACTAGTGAAGGGTCGCAGGATGTTATCCATCATCCTCATAAAATTTGTTGGGGCATTTGTCAAACCAAAGGGCATAACCAACCATTCAAAAAGACCTTTTGACTTGAAGTCGGTCTTCCATACATCTGTCTGTTCTATTGGGACCTGGTGGTAGCCAGAATTTAGATCAATCTTAGTGAAGTATTTGGCCCCCATGAGCTGATCAAGGAGGTCGTCGATTCAGGGAATCGGGTACTAGTTCCAAACTGTGATTTTATTCAGGGCCTGATAATCAATGCAAAGTCGCCAGGTCCCATCTTTCTTCTATACCAGTATGATTGGAGTACCACAAGATGATGAGTTGGGATGGATGTGCCCCTCTTGGAGAATTTCTTGGATCTACCTCTTGATCTCCTCATTTTCTAACAGAGAGTAGAGGTAGACTGACCCATTGGGTAGCGGTGCACCTGGGGTCATATCGATGGGATGCTTGACCTGACAGTGCAGAGGTACCCCGATAGGAGAGGAGAATATATCTAAGTATTCTTCCATGACCTTATCCACTTTTTTCTATTGTGTGGAGAGATCGATTGCAGAGGCCTTGGATGTGGCTGTGATCTTTTACTTACTCTGAGAGCGAATCACAAAGAAGAAAAATTTCACGGTCTGAGAGATGACCTTCCTGCATTGTTTGGAAGAGATCAATGAAATAGCACTAGGAGGGATTGACTCAGGTATCCTGTACAATTTCATGCTTTTACTTGGCATTGGACTTCTGTAAAATATACTAAACCTGTTGGTGAATGTGTTGGATCCACTCAATGAACTGGGTGGCTTTGTCAACTTCTGGTGGAGTAGGGGACGAGTGAGCCGAGTTGGTCGCCAGGGGTAGTGCAACATCCATGGGGACCAATGGTTGGAATCCCAACCCCACCTGAAAGGGGTTGTGGCTAGTTGAGCTATGCAGGGCTATGTTGGACATAGGGAAGGCACTCATCGCATGTGCGAGGGTGCTTGGAATTGTACATGCACAGGATATGTACGATCATCTGATTATGGACCTCAGTTTTTCCATATTTCTGGGGGTGGAAAGTAGTGGATTTGGTGAGCTTGGTATCCAACAGTGACCAGAGGCTCGACTAGAATGTGCTGAGGAACTGAATGTCCTGATACGAGACAATGGTTTGTGGGATCCCAAAGTGTACCTACATGCATTAAAAGAAGAGCTTAGCAGTGGCCTCTGCGGCAATGTTCTTCTTGTAGGCGTCTAGAATTGTCATCTTGGAAAAACAATCAACAACCACAAAAAAAAAGTCATTGCCCCTCTTGGTGGATGGGAGGCCTGACATGTAGTCCATTGATATGAATTCCCACGGCTTGTCAGGAGTAGGAAGAGGGGTGTATATGCCTTTTTTCTTAGTGGTTGGTTTGGAAATAGCGCAGGCGATGCAGGACCTTATATACTTGTCGACATCCTGTCAAAGTTTCAGCCAGTAAAAGTGTTTCTGCAACACTGCCAGTGTCTTTTCGACGCCAAAGTGTCCTGCCACCCAACTGTATTGAGCTTCCCAAATCAGCTTCACATGCTTGCTTGATGGAATGCAGAGATGACCTAGATGACATAACAACCCGTCCTGAAGATGGAAACAAGCGACCACTAAGTTTTCTCCCAACATTTGGTAGGTGGTGGAGAAGTCAGTGTCTATCTCATAGAGGTGGGGCCATCGGAAGGTCTCATGGCTGCAAGAGTCTAGTATCGTGGTGAGTGTCATGACTGGAGGTTGGCTGAGGCAATCAACAACTCGGTTGGTACTTCATATTTTATACTTGATGTTGAGGTGGAACTGTTGTAAGTATGTGGACCACTTCTGATGGTAGTAATTTTGCAGTTTTCCTTGGGTCTGCATGAACTGTAGTGGCTTGTGATCAGTGTGGATGGATGTCTCCTTCCCCATAATGTATTGTCTCCACTGGTAGTAGGATTTCACAATGGAGTACATTTCTTTGTCATAAGTAGGGTACTTACGGAAAATATCTGATAATGTCTCACTATGATACGCCACGGGGTGACCGTGTTGAGTGAGAATGGCACCCACAACATAGTCTAAACCATTTGTCTTGATCTCAAAAGGAGACTATAGGTCTGGTAATGAAATTACTGGGTATGAGAACAAGCGCTGCTTCAAGTAATCGAAGGCTTGTTGTTGGGACAAGCCCCACACAAAGTTTTCCTTACCTCCACCCCTGGTTACTTGGTTGAGGGCCCAGGCGATATGAGAGAATCCCAACACGAACCTGCGATAGAAATTAGCGAGGCCCAAGAAACTCTGAATATCAGTGAGTGTGGTTGGGGATGGACAGTTAAGGATGACCTGGATCTTGGTTGGATCCACATGCACACCATGTTGATCAATGATGTAGCCTAAGTAATGGACCTTGTCCATGTCGAAGGAGCATTTTTCCATGTTTGCATATAATTTGTGTTGTTGCAGGGTGTGCAGAACCTACTGAATATGTTGCAAGCGTTCCTCCCAAGTCTTGTTGTATATGAGGATGTCATCCAGATACACCACTATAAAAATACTGGTGAAAGGTCACAAGATATCATCCATCATCCTCATAAGAGTTGCTGGGGAATTTATCAAACCAAAAGGCATGACCAACCATTCAAGAATACCTTCTTTTGACTTGAAGTCATTCTTCCATACATCTGTTTGTTCTATTGGGATCTGGCAGTAGCCAGACTTCAGATCAATATTACTAAGTATTTGGCCCTCGTGAGCTAATTAAGGAGGCCATCGATTCAGGGAATTAGGTACCGGTTCCAGACTATGACTTTTTTCAGGGCCTTATAATCAATGGAGAGTCGTCAGGTCCTGAATTTATTCAAGTCCCATCTTTCTTCTTCACTAGTACGATTGGGATCCCACAAGGTGCTGAGCTGGGATGGAAGTGACCCTTGTGGAGCAGTCTTAGATCTACCTCTTGATCTCCTCATTTTCTAACAGAGAGAAATGGTAGACCGACCAATTGGTTAGTGGTGCGCCTGGGGTCATATTGATGGGATGCTTGAGCTGACAGTGTAGAGGTACCTCGGTAGGAGAGGAGAAGATATCTAAGTATTTTTCCAAAAAATTATCCACTTGCTTCTGTTGTGTGGAGAGATCTGTTGTGGGGTCATGGATGTGGCTGTGATCTTTTGCTTACTCTTAGAGAATATCAAGAAGAATACAAATTTCCCGGTCTGAGAGATGACCTTCCTACATTTCTTGGCAGAGACCAAGGAAATAGCACTAGGAGGGACTGACTCGGATATCCTGTACAATTTCCTGTTCTAAGTAATAATAAGAATATGAGGTCTAGACTCATATACAACATGACGTTTCCATAAATAAGGTTGGCCCAAAAGAACATTACAAACTTCGAGAGGAGAAACATCACACAATACCTCGTCTTTGAAGGGCTTGATGTCATACAATAGTCGACACTATTGGCTGACGCAAAGATCACTTTCTTGGCAGATTCATCCAATGGTGTAGGGTTACGGGTGCAACGTTGTTAGCAGGTCCAACTACTTGACTACCTCTACTCATATGAGGTTATTTTGTTTACCACTATCAATGATGAAGTGCAGCGGGGTGCCTTTTACACACATCTACGAATGGAAAGGAGCTTGCCTTCTTCTGGCTCATCTGGTTCACCAGGATGGAGCTTGGTGGTAGCAATGGTGGAACTGGGTTCCGTGTCAATGATCCATCTTCCCCTTTCTGGTACTAACTTAGAGTCAGAACTTGCATTTGATTTAGAGGCTTTCACTTCGATCACCACCGATTTCTTTGAGCGACAATCAACAGTGTTATGCCAAGGGATCTTATGGAAGTTGCACCACTTCCCAGTATCATTCTTTGTTTTTCTGGTGTCCTTGTTTGCTTGCGGCTTGGATTGGTTGTACTGATACTATCCATATTTTCTTTGTCCTTTTTTCTGTAGGTTGGAGCCGCCCTTTCCTGGTTTTTGCTGCGAGGGGTTCCCAGGCCCAAATTGTCGCGTCTTTTGTTTGAGCTTCCACTCGATTTTGACGACATATTGATAGGCCACACCCAAGAACAAGATTTCTAGAAATTCCATTTTAGTCTAGATGTATCTATGTAGAGCACCGCGATACTTGAGTGCCATATGTCACTCTGAATCTTTGATACCCAACTTGGTGCACAGGGTATGGAAGATATTTGTGAAATATGACATTTCTTGGTCTCTTTATTGCCGCAGTGTTTTCCATTTGGTATACAAGTCGTCATAACTTCCAACATGGTAGTATTGTTCCTAAATAAAATCCCTGGATGATTTTTAGGTGGCCGCCACTATAAATAATGAGGGTTCCTCTATTTCCTTTTGCTCACAGAAATTTTCCCACCAATCTTTGACATGGGGAACAAATTTGAGGAGTGCAAAAGTAATTTTTTCTCTATTTGAAAAGTTATGGACATAAAAATACCCTTCTAGTAGATTCAACCACTTGTCTACAACATCTGCGTTTATCTGACATTCAAATATAGGAATATCAAAGTTGATTTGTACCTTGAAGGGGGCAGCGCCTCTGCTTGAGGAAGATGCGTCGCTTGTTGGTAGTCGTCGAAGGATTTGCGTGAAACTATCCAGCATTTCATTCCTCTATGGCGTGAGGGATTCCTCAAGAAACATTTTAAAATGATATCCTATCTTTTCATCTTTCTTTTCTCCTGCCATGAGAGGTCGTTTGGGCATGCGAGAGATATTTTCGTCAAGAGAAACAAGCTCGAGACCTAATTCTTTGTACGCTGACCTCGTTGGGGACATGCATTAAGACGACAAGGAGCATACCGCTCTGATACCACTGATCCATATTTTATTAGAATAACAAAATGAATACAGATTATTAAAAGATACTAACACTGAATAAAAGAGATACAATAAAATCAGTTTTCTATTCAATAAGGAAATAAGTTGAAACTGTAAAATGCAGTGAAAAACAAGCTTGTTGGAATGGTGGCGGATTATCTCTGAGAGGAGATGTGATGGCTGCACTCATTCGCAAGAAGATGATTACAATGAGGCTCTGAAGGCCTTTTTACAATAAACAAGAAATTCAAAAACCCTAGACATCCAAAAACCTAACATTAGGAGATGAAGCACCAAAAGTCATGTGGGCCTCGTTTGGGTAAGTTAGTACATCAAGTTCCCGAGGTTGTAAATTTTGCATACCATCTCCATTTAGGCACACAATATCCCATTGGAAAGGTCTATCCGAGGAATTTCTGCTATATATGAAAGGTTATAATCGACTATGGCGAGCCCTAAAAATGATGTTTAGGGCCTCAAAATGGGCCTATGAGTCAGGGACCTGAAAACTAGGAAAACAACTACCAAAATGAACCAGTTGGAATAGGTGGGAGGCCACCGACATCCATATGGATCAATTAACTATGATGTTCTTCAAGTAATGGTCTCAATCACATCCATCCATATCACATGGCATGGGAAAGGCTCACATGGTCTTACAGACCAGTCTATAGGAAAAATCACCATAGCCACATAGGCTATCTCATGATCAAACAGATCATGTCACAAGTATCACCATTATATCGAAACATGCCCTATCATATTCACACACAAACTATTTGATGGTTATGTCACAATCATGCGTCATCAACATACGTATCATATCTCTAGCGGGAACAAACACATCGTCCTCTCGGACCTTATGGGTCTCGACATCCTTTTGGAACTTATGTCATTACATGGCTTCATCTAGCTCACTCAAAACTAGGCAACTAGCCAGTTCACGCAGAACTGCACTACTTCCCAATCCACACAGAGTCTAGGAAACTATCCAGTTTATCCAGTTCACACAAAAATGTGCTACTACCCAATCCATATGGATTCTGAGAAACTATAAAGTTTAGCCAGTTGACACAGAACTACACTACTACCCAATCCATACGAAGTCTAGGAAACTATCCAGTTTAGCTAGTTCACATAGAATTGCGCTACTACCCAATCCATACGGAGTCTGGGAAACTAACATTATTGTAAATGACTACCTTTTACTGCCACACTCTGTAAGCTATTTCCCCCTAGAATCTCATATGTGACTCATCATTCCCTCTTATGAGGGAAGTCCTTCTGGACCATGCCAATCTTTTCCCTGAAGTACTCAAACTTTACCTTTGACAGAGGCTTGGTCAACACATCTGCTATTTTCTCATCTATGCCAGTATACTGGAGCTTCACAACTCCCTTTTGTACCATATCTCATATATAATGGTACTTTATCTCGATGATATTGGACTTGTCATAAAACATAAGGTTCTCAGACAACTTTATACAACTTTGGTTATCACAAAAAATACAAGTCACCTCCAACTTGAGATCAAATAGTCTTGCAAACAACTTCTGAAGCCACACAACTTCACTACTAGATGAACATACTACTATATATTCTACCTCAACAGTACTGAGTGCCACACTAGTATGCTTCCTACTGATCCATGAAATCATAGCCGACCCCAAACTCAAGAAACATCCTGATGTAATCTTTCGATCTATGACACTACCGACCCAATCTGAATCAGCATAGCCTTGTAGTCTTATCTTATGATTTGAAACATATCAGAGTCCAAAATCTATCATACCCTTCAGGTACATTAATATGTTCTTTTCCACAATCAAGTGAACACGTATTGGTTCAACCATATACTGACTCAAAGTGTTCACCGCAAAGCATATATCTGGCCTAGTATTCATCAAATACATCAACAAACCAATCATCTTCTTGTACATGGTGACCTCCATTGTCTTCGAAGAAGTATCACTCAATAACTTCAGGTTCATCACCATTGGTGTGGGAATGGATTTTCAATCCATCATTTTGAATCTCTTTAGGATTTCTATCGCATGTTTTCCTTGGCTAAGGAAAATCTCGTTTGTTTTCTGCCACACCTCGAGACCCAAGAAATAATGCATCATACCTAGGTATTTCATCTAGACCTCTGATGAAAGGTTTATCTTGCACTCAACGATGAGCTTCTCATTCCCTGTTAGAAATAGTTCATCCACATATAACAAAAATATCACTGGTCCACTATGCTCAAACTTATAGTAAAGGTTGGAATGTGATTTACTCTTGGTAAAACCAAAACTCATCAAAAAGTTGTCAATTCTATTGTACCATTCCCTGGGTGCTTGTTTCAATCCATACAAGGATTTCTGCAATCTTTACACATATTTCTGCATGTCATGTGTCTCAAATCCTTATGTTTTCTCCATGTACACTTCCTCTTCCACTACACCATTCATAAAATTTGTCTTCACGTGCATATGATGTACCTTCCATTTCATTAATGCAACTATCACAAGTATAGTTCTAATTGAAATGTATCTCACCACATGAGAAAAGTTTTCCTCATAATATATTCCTTCTTTCTGTCACTAAAACAAGGGAATCTTCCCAGGAGGTCTCATATCTCATCAAATCCTTTGAAGCTTCGATCTAGCCTCCTCACTCATAGCACTTGTCTGTCAGTCCTGGAAGACGTCTCTGTCTCCCATATGAATCTGAGGAGGAATACTTGCTAAATGAAAATCTCTAAGTCACTGAATCTCTCTAAGATCAAGCTCACTCTAAGTCTATATAATATCTGGAGCCATATGCTCCCTCTGCATGTGCTGACCTTCTCTGAATTATGATCTCCTATGAACTGTCCTGGGGAGGCTTCTCCTCCCTACTGGATCCTAAAGGCTGACTCCCTATGAAATCTAGCTCCTCTTGAGTTGGTTCTTGGTGGGGCCACTTGCCTCACCACTAGTGGAGCCATTTTCTCCTCCTCATGATATGGCTCATCAATTCCATATATATTTTCATCCTGCAAAGTGTCACGGGACCATGCTGGTCTCTTCCTGGTTACTACAATGATTCTGGGTAGGACCTTCTGGCTTTACTGACTCTTCCAGATGATTTGAAGAGTGATAAATTGCACTCAAGGGATATGTTCAGTCATCTTTGGAGCCTTCTTCTCCTTATAATCAATCTCCATATGAGATACTATGTATCCCGCAAAAGTACCCTTCTTCTTCCTCTTCTTCTTCAGTACATGGATGTATATGGTTGTGTATACAAATTCTTATCTGGATAGTTTTCTCCCTGTATCAAGCTAGATACCATCTAATATGTTTCCTATTGCAATTGACACTATAGCTCCTCTCAGAGTTATCACCCATGACCTTCCTAAAACAAGAGCAATAATAAGGGAAAACAATAGACAAGAATAATACTCTTATAATAATAATAAAAATAATAATGGGAATAATCGTCACAATAGCTCCTTCTCAGAGCTATCGCTTGTGACCTTCCTGGAACAAGAGACAAAATAATAATAAGAAATAAGAAAAAAACTCTTTCGGTGTTGTGACTAATCATTCCTCCATGGTAACCTGCCCAAGTCAACAACCAAGAACATCTCCCAGAGGAGATCAATTTGTCTTGTAAACAAGTTCATCATTAATACTAAAAAATGATCTTTTACTTAATGATCATCATACCAAGAATATTCAAGTGTTACAAAAAATTTGATAGCAATAGCAGTAATAGAAATTTAAAGACTATTATTCTATTTACCACACTTACTTAAGTTGTATCAACATAATATATCAAACCCGATATGCAAACCTGGAGTCTAGCTGCTATTTTCCCATTTGAGTTGTTCTATATTATAGGGGACATCGTTACTGCTGCCTCCAAATCTTTGGATTCCTCTAAGTGTACTAGGTCTAATATCCCTTTGGATTTGTTATTGCTTCTTGGAAATGACTCTTCACGTTCTTTCCTAGTGCACATCTCTTGCATATACTATCATGATTCACTTGAATCTATGGAAAATATTTCACCATCTTGCTTACGATCAATAATTCTGAGTTATATGCCATAACTCACTCAGATTTAATGTATTGTGAATTGATGTTGAATCTAAGTGTACCTTTAATTTGTATATACCTCCTTCTTGAAAACCAATCATAATAGCATCATCAATATACTTTTTGGAATCCAACCTGTAGGAGGCTTCTCCTACCCCTTTAATGGGATATTGATAATCATCACCGAGCTTCACCTTATGAGGTGAATCCTTCTGAACTAGATTCCCTGAATAAACGATTCCCAAGACTTTGGGAGACATTCAATGTAGTCATTACTATCTCATCTTCTTCAAGTGTGTCTCCAGTGGCTTCAAGTTGTTCTTTGATTTGAGACACCCTCATAAAGTAGGATTGAATGGATTCTGAATTTTGCATCTTCACATTCTTGAGTTGTGTCCTCAATGTCATATTCTGGTTGATATTCTTTCCTTCATATAATCATAATAAAGCATCAAACATCTGATTTGGAGTCTTCAATGATGATACATTAGGGATCAAGTGATCCTTGATAGAATCTACAATAATCCACTTTGTTTTAACCAAGTTCTTCTTGTGCTTTGCTTTAGCCTCATCTCCCTCTGACTCTTGAACTTCTTCTTCAATGAATCCTTATAGATCATTCTCTTCTAGAATGAGCATCACTCTATATTTCCATGCTCAGAATTTATCAACACCCTCAAGCTTCTCATCAAGATTAGTGTTGGATGTCATTTTCCCCCCAGATCTAAAAGTATGAAAAAATTGAAATTTTGCAGAAATGAATTTTGGACTTACTAGTGAGTGTGCTATGCCAAGGAGACCTCCCTTATTCAAGGATCTTCTCCAAATTCAACCTTTAAATGCCCAAATGTCTTGACCTAATGTTTTATGAGGAAACCCTAATTTTCCAACTTTTGAATTTTGGATATCTGATCTGGGGGGAAGATGTGCTCTCCTTAGACGACCTTCTTGGTGGATTTGTAAGTTCTCAACAAGCTTGAAAATAGGGGAAATAGACAATATTCCTTCCATTGGTTATACTATTATGAAGGAAAATAACTCTAAAACCATGTTAAAATTTCGGTATGCTCTTTTTACCATAGACAATGTTACACCATTGTCACCCAACCATAGGCACTTAAACATACCACCCCCAAGCACAGTAACCTTTTCTTAGATAGATTGTATACACAAAGACAGTCCTCTTAGATAAACCCGAACAATAAATACCAACACGGTTGCAACAATAGAACAATACCAAAAGAGTGTACCTTAACCAAGAGAAGCGCACAAGAGAGAGATACCAGAAATACTAAGAAAGGAGAGACTTCACCACTACAACTGCTATGTCACCTTCCTAAGACACGTGCCTCCTTCTTTGTCACCATTGCAACTATTTCTCCTCATGCTTGCGCCCTAACTGAGTGAGTGAGAGTGTGAAAATGAAGTAGCACCTTTCCTCTATTTATACTATCTTGTCCAAGTGAATTTTCATGTGGGGTCGACTTCTCTTTCTGGAGCCTTCTAATTCTTTATTATTATTCTCCTTGGGTCAAATTCTCTTCTAGGATATTTACCCATATGTTTAATGGTTATCTTTCTTCCAAAATAATCTATTCTAATCATAAAGGCTATACTATAGGTTAATACCTCGCACATCTACCAAAACATCAGCACCAGAATGCTCCTCAAGTCTAAGATCAAAATTTTGATAGCTTTCATATGAACCCCCTTCAACCTTGAGAGGCATAGTTTATATAGGATCTTGGGAGGTTTCACCATCATAGGGAATCAATGGAATAGTTGAGTATTAGGTTCATAAGGTTAAGATTAGTCCCCCTTCGGTTAGGATTGAATGCACAAAGTAGAAGATCTCGAGCTCATGATTCACCCCAAACCATAACAACCCAAAGATCCTCGAAACTTATCCCATAGAAAAAGGAGGAATCAGTTAAAATTATTCTAACTGGAAGGACGCTCCACTAGAGTGGAAAATAGGGCATCTTGGATGCTCCCAAATGGTCTACTAGGGATATTTGATGAGGGGGGAATGCTCCCTATGCATGAGAAGGGGGGCGTCCTCCTTCCAATGAGGCCAAAAATTGAAGGAAAAAGTGATGTTTTCAACCTTCAAAAGGGGTTTTTCTTTTCTCTAATGGCTAGGGATGATGACAAAGTGTTGTTCTAAGATGTTAGAGTGGCGAAACATAAATTTGAATCTTAGGAAAGTGTCATTTTGGAATTACGAAACTCAAAAACGCAAGTGTACATAAGTGTGACACTTAATGAAAAAGTGACATAAGTGCGACACTTAATATGACACTAGGCAGTGTGCAAATTTTACATATAACAATTATTGTGAAAAGATAAAAAAAATCTAGAAAATTGTGTGAAATCTAATGTTAATTTGCATTAATCAACAATCAATATGGGGAATATGGCAATGTGCAAAACAAAATATGATCATTGATGGGTTGACGAAGATGACATGGAAGAGAAGGGTAGAGAGAATGAGAAGGATTTGTAGAATTAAGAGAACAACAAGAAAAAAATGTAGGTCAACCCCTTCAGTGCATCTAATTGGAGATCTTTTAGGGCATCCAATTGAGGTTAATATTGATAATTTTGATTTATATTTTGGTAAATATATTTTATATTGCATTTTTTTTATTTAAACACATGATTTATATGTAACACATGTACATAATTGATTGGATTATGTAAGGATAGAATCCAACTAGTTGTCGTAGGACCATGTCCTCTCTAGAGCTTCAAGTATAGATAGAAGTGATGGTTTTTAAAGGGGTGATTTTTTTTTGGGAAGTTTGGATGTAAAACAAGAGAAGAATTTGGAGAGTTGGGTCTTGATCGAAAAATTAGAGAGCATGTTAGTAACATACTTAAGTTGTTTTTTGAGTAAAAATTAATGATTACAAAAAAACAAATGCCACATGGATTGATAAAGCACACAAAATAAAAATAAGAAACAATGTTGTTGAGTTTTTGAGATGCTAAACACACAAAACCACCTGAGAATGTATTAGAAAATGTATCAAAAGTTTTATCTTCATTTCGCAAGCCAAGAAAACCTAACATCTAAGCTACTCGAAGGGAAATTACAATTGTTGTTGTTGCAGTAGGGACTTCAGAAATTTGAATGGTGACAATGATGTCAAAAGTGCTCCATGTTTCAAGAAAAACGTTGTAAAGGTAAACTAAATTCAATGTCTATAAAGACCAAAATGATGAAGTTGCTTGTTGGGCTCTTATTTGTAGGAATCCCTATCGAGATAGACTTCCAGAAAGTGTTAAAGAGAAGATTGTAGAATTTTGGGAAACCCATTCTCATGCTATACTAGATCATAAGAATTTTTTTTGGTATCACTTCTCTGGAGTCTTGTATGAAGAGCATTATAAGCATGTTATGGAGATGATGCAAGTTGAACTATTTGAGGAATTTCAAGAAAGAAACCCTGGTGTCAAGATCACCATTAACATGTTTGATAAATTGAAATCATGGTATATTAGGACCAACATAGTTCATAAAATTTCTTATTATTGGTACTGTAAGGCCTTGGGAGCTTAAATCAGGTGTGTGCACTTCCACCACAGTTCGAATCGGGTAGGTAGGATGCTCGGTGAAAATGAGGAGATGTATGTCTTCATATAGGGGAGAGTTGGGGTTCCTTAGGTGCACGATATTCTAAGGAATGACTCCACCCAAGGTGTCTTACGACGTAAGTCAAATGACAGATAGTTTGACAAATAATTGAGGGAAAGACTTGGGCGCTCCATCAACGAAGAAAAATTGGCTAAGGCATGGGGGGCACACTTAGGAGAGTCAACCGACCAAACTAAGTGTTGTGTGCACCTAATAGGACGAGCCAGTTTGACAGAAGGGGTGTACTAACATGAGAGGCGCACCAAGGTTGGGCGTGTCGGTCGCAAGGGGCATGCTAGTTGATGAGCGCATCAGTTCATTTGGGAGCCTGGGTCCATGAAGAGCCATGATGACTTGTTTGGGTGACTGTGTCCACGGCAATTTATTTGTACATGGGTTCACGAAGGGGCCTAACACCCACAAAGGATGCAATGGTTCAAAATGGTGACCTTTATAGAGTGTATAAGAGAACACGGGTGCACAACCAATGAAGGAAATTTTTTGCAAGACAAGGAGAGAAAAAGAGCTCTGTGATTCTAAGGAAAATGAAGGGAGGCAACTCCCTCAAGGAGCCAAGTCACTCCACATGGAAATAATTGTGCTTGCTTGAGGTGGATTCATTGGATAGATATAGGAGAGTTTCTATTGGGTTGATTTTGGCTAAGTATGGAAACATAGGTCTATTGGAGGCATGTGTGAGGTTGAACGAAAATCAGGGAAGTCTGAAAAAAAAAAGAGGCATAGTCTACAAAACGAAGAGATAAAAAGTATGCGATTGGAGGCACATATGAGATGCACCGTAGGTGGCTAAAATTTTTTTGTGAATGAGAGTCTTGGTGAGGATATGTGTATGTGTGTCTTGGTGAGGTGAAAGAAGTTGTTTGATTTTGCGTCATAGTAAAACGAGTTGGTAGTGCTCATGTTGTAATTGTTTCGCAATAAAAAATACTTAGTCGGGTGTTAGGAATCATTTGTGTCACCCGCACTATATATGTGTTTGTCTTTTATTTTTCCCACATTTCTCTTGATTTATCATGGATGTATGCTTAAATATGACTACGTGTTAAAGAAGTTAATGAATGTCTAAGTACACAAGAGTTGCACTAGATTAGGAGTGTGACTCGTCGATAGCCTAGAACAGAGTATGGGTATTTTATAGGTGAAGAGGCATAGTCTAGATGAAGTATCCTTGGCAATGCCAAGCATCCAAGTGAGAAACGTCACGGTGTTGCAAGCCCTCAAGAGGTGCACAATCACAAGGTGGGGTTGTGACATATGGTATAATGGCAGATTCGTTGCACATTTTGGAGAAGGGTTGGGGAATTCTTCACCACTATCTCGACAATAGATGGTATCAGAGAAATCTTTGAAGGAAGTTTGTTGTGAAGGAAGTTCGATGGGAACGTTCATAGAATTGGTGAATGGTTCGGTGAAAAAAACATGTTCATCGCAAACTTTGCATCAGACTTACGAAAAAGGTTCAATTGACAGTGAAATGGGAAGGTTGATTTGGGCACACACCTCGTGCAAAACAGGAGCATAATTTTTGTTGAAAAGAAGCACTTGGAGATGGTGGGTGATAGCAAAACTCATTGTAGAGTTTATCACAGAACTTGTCGAAGACTTGATCGCAGAGGTAGAATTTGTTGGTTTGATTCGTGAAAGAAGTTAGTGTTGGACCTATTGTGCACATCTTGAGAGGCCATGTTTACAATTTTGTTGGGGGAACCAAGCACTTAGGAAAGGCAAATGAACGGAGGATTCATTGCATGAATTGTCGCAAAGATAAATGCAGAAGTGATCACATAACCGAAACAAAAAGGGTGATTCTGGAAGGGGCGTATTTTTGGGTTGCAACAAGGTGAAGTACTTGGGTGCATTGGACGACCTAGGGTGACCTAGAGCAACTCCGTAGCAGGTAGTTAGTTGGGCATGTTTCCATCATGATGTCTTCCTATCATGCATCACTGAGACAACAATTGATTTGAGCTAGGTTGTTAGACAAATGGGTGGACTACAACCTTCAGATGAGGTGACTCTTCATAGAGTTACAATAGTCAGTTAGGAGCGGTATCAATTGACATACGGGAAATGGATGCCACCTCCTCCCAATGCCTCCTCTCCTCCCTCCTCCCTCCACTCCTTCCCCTCATTCACAACTGTGCACTCGGCCTCCTCTCCACCTCCTTTAACCCTCTCCAAAAATCCAATTCACCTCCTCCACTCCCCCTCCACATGTGTGTAGTTCCCTCCCAGCCACTGTTCTGCATATAAACCAAACTCCACACTCCACCCTCTGTGCACGAGAAAGATAACTCCTGACCCCTGCCAACACTCCGCCCCTCCTTTGCGCATACACCTCCACCCACCACCACAAGGCCTCCGTCGCTTCCTCCCACTGCTCCTCCATACCCCATGGGCTTCATTGGTTTGTGGTCCATTCAGATGGGTGACCAGGTGCATAGGCTCGACGAGGGGGGGTTTAAAAGATAGTTTTAAATTTTGATTTAAATTTAATTTTTGTTATATAGTTTAAATGCATATGTTGTGAAATTTATTTTTTTAATTTTAAATTTTATTATTAAAAAATAATGTTGTTTTATTTTATATATGTAATATATATATATTTAAAAAATAAAATTACT
>JASDQU010753309.1:37346-59949 GCA_032191745.1 Picea mariana | reverse complement strand
TCTTCTTATTCTTCCCTTTGTAATTGTCCGATGACCAATCCACAAAAGGGGATTTGGTCCTTATACAATTACCAACATGATTAATCCACAATGGAGATTAATCCAATAACAATAATAATAATAATGACATGATTAATACGCAATGGGGATTTAATCCAATAATAATAAGAATGCTCTTCGCGGTTACATTATTTCAAAAAAATACCCTTCTAGCAGATTCAACCACTTGTCTACAACATCTGCATCTATTTGACCTTAAAATATAGGAATATCGAAGTTTATTTTTACCTTGAAGGGGGTGGCGCCTCCGCTCGAAGAAGATGCATCGCCTGTTGGTAGCTGTCGAAGGATTTACGCGAAACTATCCATCATCTCATTCCTTTATTGCGTGAGGGATTCCTCAATCAACAGTTTGAAAGGATCTCCTGTCGCATCATATTTATTTTCTCCTGCATTGAGAGGTCGCTTGGGCGTGTGAGAGATTTTGTCCTCAAGAGAAACAATCTCAAGACCCAACTCTTTGTACTCTGACCTCGTTGGGGACATGTATTAAGACGACAAGGAGCATACCGCTCTGATACCACTGATCTAGATTTTATGAGAGGAAAAAAATGAATACAGATTATTAACAGATTCTTAGTACAAAATAACATAGATACAGTAAAACTGGTTTTCTATTCAATAATGAAATAAGCTGAAACTGTAAAATGCAGCAGAAACAAGCTTGCTGGAATGGTGGCGGCTTATCTATGAGAAGAGATGTGACGGATGGGCTCATTCGCAAGAAGATAATTACAATGAGGTTATAAAGACATTTTACAATAAACAAGAATGAAAAAAACCCTATACATAAAAAAAACCTAACCCTAGGAGATGAAGCGCCAAAAGTCATGTGGGACCCGTTTGGGTAAGTTAGTACATTAACTTCCCACGGTCGTAACTTTTGCATACGATCTCTGTTTTAGGCATATGATATCCCATTGGAAAGGTATCATCGAGGAGATTCATTTTGAGGCCTCAAACATATTGTAGGATATAATTGAGAAGCTCTATTATGAAAAACCTTCATTTTGGCCCTGAAAATGGCCCTGGAAGTGAAAACTGCTAGAAATAGTAAATTGCCAAAATTGCCAGAAAATTGTTTTGAGCCAGTTGGAAAAGGTGGGTGGCCATCGATATTCATTTGGATGAATCCTCCCTCCTTAGGAAGCAATGGTCTCTATTGTGTTGAGTTCCCCCATCAGATGAGGAAATTTCTGCTGAATTTGGCCCTCGGTGAGCCATTTGCCTTGGTGCAGGAGCTGCCCTGCTTTGATGACTCGATAAAGCTGGATCCTTTGCTGTCGAGTTCCCTTGATTTATGTTTCCAAAATATGATCACTGCATGCATGTTGGATGCAGTCAGGGTTGAGATCTGTTGGTGTTAGCTGTTCTGCTACGTCTGAGGTGTCCAATAATGGTGGGAAATAAGGGCGAAGGAGATCCACTTTGAACACTGGGTGCAGGCCAAGGAAAGAAAGAATGTTGAGCTCAAAAGAATTATCCCCCATGGCCTTGGTGATGGTGTACGACCCATAACGAAGTGGGCGAAGCTTCCGATGGGGTCCTGTAAGGCATTCTTTCTGCAAGTGCAACCAAACTTTGTCTACCACCTGAAACTTATGTGGAACCCGATGTTGATCATGACACTATTTGTACTTGTCATTGGACTTCTGTAGAATATCTTGAACCTGTTGGTGGATGTGCTGGATCCTCTCAATGAATCAATTGATTTGTCAGCTTCAGTTGGAATGGGAGATGAGTCGGTCGAGGTGACTGCAAGGGGAAGTGCAACATCTATGGGACCCAATGGTTGGAATCCCAACCACACCTGAAAGGGGATGTGGTCGGTTGAACTATGCAGGGCTCGGTTGTAGATTTGTTGGATGTAGGGAAGGCTCTCATCCCATGTGCGAGGGTTCTTTGAATTATAAATGCGAAGATATGCACAACCATTCGATTTATGACCTCAATTTGGCCATTTGTCTGGGGGTGGAAGGCCGTGGATTTGGTTAGCTTGGTGTCCAGCAGTGACTAGAGGCTCGACCAGAATGTGTTGAGAAATAGGCTGTCCCTATATGAAACAATGGTTTGTGGGAGTTCATAATGTACCCAGACTTGTTCAAAGAATATCTTGGCAGTTGCCTCTGCTGTGATGCTCTTCTTGTAGGAAACCAGAATCACCATCTTATAAAAACGATCAACAACCACAAAAACACATTCATTTCCCTGCTTGGTGGACAGGAGGCCCGACATGTAGTCCATTGATATGGATTCCTATGGCCTGTTAGGAGTAGGAAGAGGGGTGTACAAGCTCTGTTTCTTAGTGGTTGGTTTGACAATAGTGGAGGACCTGATATACTTGCTGACCTCTTGTCGAAGTTTCGGCTAGTAGAAATGTTTTTGTAGCATCGCCATTGTCTTTTCGATGCTGAATCATCCTGCCACCCAACTGTAGTGGGCTTTCTAGTTCATCTTTGCTCACTCGCTCGCTTGATGGAACACAGATATGGCCCAGACGACACAACAACCCATCCTGAAGTTAGAAATTATAGACAACTATGTTTTCACCCAACATTTGGTAGGTGGTGGCGAAGTCCGAGTCTGTCTCATAGAGTTGGGGCCATCCAGAGGTCTCATGGCCACAAGATTCTAGCACCATGGTGAGTGTTGTGACTGGTGGTCTGTTGAGACAATTAGTGATGCAATTGGTGCTTCATGTTTTATACTTGATGTTGAGGTGGAATTGCTGCAAGTATTTGGACCACTTTTGATGGCGGTCATTCTGCAATTTTTCCTTTGTCTGCATAAACTGCAGTGGCTTGTGATCAGTGTGGATGATTGTCTCCTTCCCAAGAACGTAATGTCTCCACTAGTGAGAGGCTTTCACAATGGAGTACATTTCTTTGTCGTAAGTAGGGTACTTACGGACAACATCTGATAGTGTCTCACTATGATAGGCCACGGGGTGGCCGTGCTGAGTGAGAAAGACACCCACACCATAGTCTGAAGCATTTGTCTCAATCTCAAAGGGATGTTGGAAGTATGGTAGTGAAAGTACTCATGATAAGCATAAGCGCTACTTCAAATCATCGAACACTTGTTGTTGGGATCGACCCCACACAAATTTTGTCTTACCACCACCCTTGGTGATTTGGCTGAGGGCCCATGCAATATGGGAGAATCACAACACAAACTTGCAGTAGAAATTGACAAGGCCCAAGAAGCTTTGGATATTAGTGTGTGTGGTTGGGGATGGTCAGTCACGGATGACTTGAATCTTGGATGGATCCACATATATGCCATGCTGATCAATGATGTAGCCCAGGTAATGGACCCTGTCCATGCCAAAGGAGCATTTTTCCAAGTTGGCGTATAGATTGTGCTACTGCAGGGTGTGCAGAACCTGCTGAATATGCTGTAAGTGTTCGGCCCAAGTATTGATTTAAATAAGAATGTCATCTAGATACACTGCTACAAAATTATTGGTGAATGGTCGTAGGATATCATCCATCATCTTCATGAAAGTGGCCAGAGCATTTGTCAAACCAAAGGGCATGACCAACTATTCAAAAAGGCCTTCCTTTGACTTGAAGACAGTCTTCCATACATCTGTTTGTTCTATCGGGACATGGTGGTAGCTAGACTTCAGATCAATCTTACTAAAGTTTTTATCCCCCATGAGTTGATCAAGGAGGTCATCGATTCGGGGAATCAATTATTGATTTATGACTGTGATTTTATTCAGAGCCCGATAATCAATGCAGAGTCGCCAAGTTCCATCTTTCTTCTGTACCAACACGATTGGGCTCCCACAAGGTGATGAGTTGGGACATATGTGACCCTTGTGGAGGAGTTCTTGGATTTGTCACTTGATCTCCTCATTCTCTAACAGAGAGCGATGATAGACTAGCCCATTGGGCAACGATGCACCAGTGGTCAGATCGATGGGTTCCTTGACCTGGCAGTGCAGAGGTACCCCGATAGGTGAGGAACAGATATCTGAGTATTCTTCCATGACCTTATCTACTTTCTTCTTCTATGTGGAGAGGTCGACCACAGAGACCCTAGATGTGGCTGTGATCTTTCAATTATTCTGAGAGTGAATCACAAAGATGACAAATTTCCCCCTCTGAGAGATGGCCTTCCTGCAATTCTTAGCAGAGATAAAAGAAATAGCACTAGGTGGGACTGCCTTAGGTATCCTATACAATTTCCTGTTCAAAGTAATAATAATACTACGAGGCTGAGACTCATATACAACATGACGTTTCCATAAATAAGGTTGGCCCAAAATAACATCACAAACTTCGAGAGGAGCAACATCACACAATACCTCGCCTATGAAGGGCTTGATGCCGTATGAAAATCGACACTATTGGTTGATGAAGAGATCGCTTCCTTGGAGGAGCCATCCAATGGTGTAGGATTGTAGGTGAGGCATTGTGAGCAGGGCCAACCGCTTGACAACCTCTACAGAGATGAGGTTCTTCTGGCTACCGCTATCAACGATGAAGTGCAACGAGGTGCCTTTTATCCACATTTGCGAATGGAAGAGGCGCTCTCCTTCTTCTGGCTCGTCTGGTTCACCAGGCTGGAGCTTGGTGGTAGCAACGGTGGCACTGGGTTCCACATCAATGATCCGTCTTCCCCTTTTTGTTTCTAGCTTAGATTCAGAATCTGCATCTGATTTAGAGGATTTCACTTCGGCCACCAACGACTGCTTTGAGCGACAATCAACAGTGTTATGCCAAGG
Source organism: Picea mariana (assembly GCA_032191745.1). Lineage (NCBI taxonomy): Eukaryota > Viridiplantae > Streptophyta > Pinopsida > Pinales > Pinaceae > Picea > Picea mariana. The sequence continues at coordinate 55,154 of JASDQU010753309.1, read as the reverse complement.
GCTTTATGGAAGTCGCACCACTTCCCGGTATCTTTCTTTGTCTTTCCAGTGTCCTTCTTTGCTTGTGGCTTGGACTGGTTGTCCTGATACTGTCCATCTTTTCTCTCTCCTTTGTTTTTTGGGTTGGTGCAACCCTTTCTTGGATTTTTTTGTGAGGGGTTCCCAGGCCCAAATTGCTGCGTCTTTTGTTTGAGTTTCTACTCGATTTTGACGACATATTGCTAGACCGCGCCCAAGGATGAGATGTCTAGAAATTCCATTTCGATATGGATGTATCTATGTAGAGCACCACGATACTTGAGCACTATATGTCGCTTCGAATCTTTGATACCCAGCTTGGTGCGCAAGGTATGGAAGATATTTGTGAAATCTAGCACTGCTTGGTCTCTTTCTTGCTGCAGTGTGGTCCATTTGGTATATAAGTCGTCATAACTTCCGACAAGGTAGTATTGTTCCTTAATAGAATACCTGAAGGAATCCCAGGTGGATGTGATTGTAAATAATGAGTGTTCCTCTGTTTCCTTTTGCTCACAAAACATTTCTCACCAATATTTGACATGGGGGACGACTTTGAGGAGAGCAAAAGTAATATTTTCTCTATTCGAGAAGTTATGGACAGAAAAATACCCTTCTAGAAGATTCAACAACTTTTCTAAAACATCTGCGTCTATATGACCTTCAAATATAGGAATATCGAAGTTTATTTGTACCTTGAAAGGGGTGGCGCCTCCTCTCGAAGAAGATGCGTCGCTTGTTGGTAGCCGTCGAAGGATTTGCCCGAAACTATCCATCATATTGTTCCTCTGTTGCGTGAGGGATTCCTCAATCAATAGTTTGAAAGGATCTCATGTCTCGTCATCTTTATTTCTCCTGCCATGAGAGGTCACTTAGGCATGCGAGAGCTTTTGTCCTCAAGAGAAACAATCTCAAGACCCAACTCTTTGTACTCGGACCTCATTGGGGACATGCATTAAGACGACAAGGAGAAGATCGCTCTGATACCACTGATCCGGATTTTATGAGTTGAACAAAATGAATACATATTATTAACATATTCTTAGCACAAAATAACAGAGCTACAGTAGAACTATTTTTCTATTCAATAATGAAATAAGTTGAAACTGTAAAATGTAGCAGAAACAAGCTTGTTGGAATGGTGGCGGCTTATCTCTGAGAAGAGATTTGACGAATTGCTCATTCACAATAAGATCATTAAAATGAGGTTCTGAAGGCCTTTTACAATAAACAGGAATGAAAAAAACCATAGACATCCAAAAACCTAACCCTAGGAGATGAAGCGTCAAAAGTCACGTGGGCCCCGTTTGGGTAAGTTAGTACATTAACTTCCCGGGGTCGTAACTTTTGCATACGATCTTCATTTTAGGTGTATGATATCCCATTGGAAAGGTATCATCGAGGAGATTTATTTTTGGGCCTTAATCATGCCATAAAATATCATTGAGAATCTCGATCCCGAAAAACCTTCATTTTGGCCCTTAAAATGACCGTGGAAGTGAAAACTGCTAAAAATAGTAAATTGCCAAAATTGCCAGAAAACTGTTTTGAGCCAGTTGGAAAAGGTGGTTGGCCATCGATATCCATACATATCATTGAAACTTGGGAGCATGAAGAGTCTAAGGTCCATAACATAGAAGGATTTGTTTTGTGGTCGGTATGGAACAAAAAATCCCACCATAGAGTGATAGGAAGCATAACTTGTTATATTAGAAAAATCATTTCTCCTCACATTCAACTTCATAAGATTGACCCTCTCAATTAGTACATTTGGATAGAAATTTTAGACACCAATTCTAAGATGTATATAGAAATTTGTTATTTTGCACCTATTAATTCTATTTTTTATAAGAAAAACAATCTAGATAACAATTGCCCCTATAATAATTTTGAACAAGATATTTATAGTTTGAAAAATGAAGGTAATATCCTCTTGCTTGGAGACTTTAATGATAGGACTGTAATTAAACAAGCTACTCTTTTAAGTACTGATTCCAACCATAATCGTTTATGGCTAGATGAGGACCTTGTTTTATCTAACAACTACAAAAGAAGCTCTGAAGACCTGATTGAGAATTTGTTTGGTTCTGAGTTGGTCAAGCTCTAGAGCTCTAAAGACCTATTAATTTGCAATGGAGTAATGAAGTGGCCAAACTCCAACCAAATGACTTGTATTCATGGGCTAGGTAGTAGTGTTGTAGATTATGTGATATCTGATATCCCCGTTTCCAACCAAATAACAACTTTTGATCTTTTAAATGACCATGAGCCTGACTATGATCATAAACCTTTAACCCAAACTCTAAACTTTTCCATGCATAGGAGCACCATTCAAGAGAATTCTGATAATAAAAGGAATTTGCGCTTTGACACAAGTAAAGTTGACATTTTCTTAAAGGATTTAAATAGTAAATTAAATCTCCTAACTTATAAGTACAACATTAAATCTCATAATTTTACAACTACCCTTTCCACTTCTATTAACAAGTTCTCTTTCGATTTGTCCTATAAAAAGAATAATAGAACGACCAACCCTTGGTATGATAAAGAATGTAGAATTTCTAGGAAATCCATTAGGGATGCTTCTAATGAGTCCTTAAAACTCGTTAAAATCAATACGTAAACAACCCTAATTAAAATGAAAGAAAAGTACTATATCAATAAAAGACAAAAGCAACTTTCACAACTATATAAGCTGGATCCTAAGAAGTTCCAGAGTCAAATTTTAAACTGCAATACTAAAGAAAATAATAGGATTTCCTTAAGGGACTGAAATTCCTACCTTAAAAGTCTTTACGAGTTCCCTAATGTCATGGATACCATTCCTATTGTCCTTACTAAGGAAGAAGTGTTTTCTTTAGATGACATAGAGTTTGAGGTTAAGCGACTTGAAAATGGGAAAGATAAGGACATTGAAGGCTACCAAGCTGAAATGTTTAAAATCAAAGGGCCTATCCTTATCCCTCACTTACACAAGATCTTCAATTTAGCAATCAAGCAAGGCTTCCCTAAACCTTGGATGAAAAACCTCATTGTTCATATTTTAAAAAATGGGGATAGAAACATTCCCTCTAATTATAGGACCATTATGATTAGTCGAATTTTAGCCAAGCTTTATGGAATTATTTTGGAAAATAAGATTAGCCTTTGGCTAGAAAGTCACGGTAAAAGAGCTAAAGGCCAAGTTGGGTTTAAGAGATATCATTCAACCGTGGACTATCTTGTTACCTTTAGGATCATTGCAGAGGAGTTCCGCAATACTAAAACCAATATTTTTTGTTGTTTTGTTGACTTTATAAAATCTTTTGACATGGTTCCTAGGAAACACCTTTGGTGTAACATCCCACCCTTGCGCACCCTGAATGACTTATTCTTTGAGGACACTTGCTTGCAAGTGATCCAGATTATTATACTATTGGTCGTTTGATTATGATTATTAGGAATTATGGATATGATGATATGTTATTTTGTGTATTTACATAAACAAGTGCTATTGACTAGGTTCTCCTGAGTGTGTAGGACTTTGGACCTCGAGGATGCAGAGGCATCGATGAAACCCCTTGGACTCTGGATCGAGTTAGGGAGTGGACTATTGGGTTTGGATTGTTGTTGATATGACATATATACATATGATGAGATGTTTTGATGATTGATTACTATTGCTGACATGATTCGTTGATGATGCAGGCTGACGATAGCTTGCCGACCAGAATCACATGTGGAGTAGAGGGGTCACACACGATAACCAAAGACTTTGAGGAATAGGTGTGGACAACAGCCCTGCCACATCCTACTAGTACTCCCTCCATGGCTCAAACTGTAGGTTAACGATTACCTAGTTCGAGAAGACCCACGATGTCACGAGGGAAGACTGTGACAGTCGCTCACGATGAATTTAAGGGGCACACAATAAGGCAGGGGCCTTATTCCTTAGAGGCCCTTAGTCTCCCACAAGAACACCTATCGAATTATTGACTCCAGGGTTTTTGATGTCTACCAAGTCAGTCAAGAGGCGAGTGGCACCCTTGGAGCACGTAGTGCGTCCTGAAGGGAACATCGCGCAAGGAAATGGAAAGAGGCGAGTGGCACCCTTGGAGCATGTAGTGCATCTTGAAGGGCGCGTCGCGCAAGGAAAATGGAAAAAGGGTGAGTGGTGCCCTTGGAGCACCTAGTGTGTCCTGAAGGAAACGTTTCTATTTCAACAGGTAAGTGAAGAAACCTAGTTGACCTTAAAACGAATGATGTGATAAGTGAGTTTTAAAAACAATTTCCCTAATAAAAATGTCGCCCAACCTAGTGAAATTAAAATCTAGGTCTAAGTAACACAGGTGGTCAAAAAAATAATAATAATCATAATTAAACATGTAACAAGGAGGGGGTAAGAAATTTAATTAAATTATTAAAATAAAATTACAATGGGGGATTAAAAATTTAAAAGGGAAATGATTGTTTTATCTACATATGCTAATTTAATTTTTAATTAAAAAGAAAAAGGGGTAAATGGTTTTTTTTCTACACCTACTAATTTGAGTTTTAGTTAAAAAGAGAAAAGGGAGAAACTTAAAAGAAATAGGAAACTAAAGGGAAAAAGGGGAAACATAAAGAAAAAGGGAAACGTAAGGAAAAAACTGAATGTCTAACTTAGTAAGGAATCTTGTCTTTAAGAACTTTCTAATTATGAACTCAACTAGGAATTTAGTAAGTGCTTAAGTCATTTAATATGTGTAATGGAATATTGGGATACCAAGGAATGTTTTTAAGAATGTTTTTTGGTGGGTGAGGGAAATAGGAATAATTGAATAATTAATGAAATTAATTTTTGGTACAACCAAGGGAATGGGTGATATGTGTACGGGGGAGGTTTTTTCTGATTAAATTAATGAAAAAGAAATTAAATGAGAAATTGTGAAAGAAATCACTAAAAACTCTATAAAAAGGATGGAGAAGGAGGGGTATGGATCTGATATTTATGCGTAACGTTACGCTGTTGAATTTTTGTCTTGGCTGAAATTATCTTGTGGGAGTTGGGATACCCAGCACGGGTAACGAGTGGTAGCTCGATCTTGCGAGGCAAGCTGGGTGCTAACTGTTCTCTGGTATAGTGTGCATGGCCCCTTTGCGGCTTGGGGGGGCTCAAAGGGAAGAAGAGTACCCCTAGTGTTGGCTGGGAGGTACGGATGAGGTCACATCGATGGACAAGAAGAAGCTGAACAAAGCGCGCGCAAGACATAAACTACTGAGAAATCACGTTTTTCTAAGGTACGTCAGTTTAATTGTTACTTGCAATGAATTTAAATTTACTCATGTTAGTTCTCTGTGCTCGTTCAATATTTCATTTCCATGTGTTATCTTGCACCTGCTTTCCTATGGTATTGTAATCCCCTTGCTTGTTGTTTTCTAATAGATTTCCTTTGGCGAACCCCAACTTCTAATTTGCTTGATGTTTTCTGATGTATTTCCTTTGGCGAACCCTAACTTTTGATTTCAGTAACTTATTTGTGTGGGTTTATTGATTATTATGATTAGATTGTACTTTATCTTCTGCCATTATCCCTAGGTCATTAGTCCATGCCTGAGTAGTCGTCCAGGAGCCGAATTGACGGTCGTCACTTCAGTGTTTATAGACCTATAGATTCTAATGCCCTGCTTATCTGTGCATGGATGATGAGCGAAGAATAATTTTTCTCAGCTATATATCCCTTACCTATCTTTGTGCCATGTTGATTAAAACTTCGATTTTATCTGCGTTTTAATTGTTGAAACTTGGATAAACCCCTGAGTCTTGAATGCCAAATCTCTGTGCTTTCTTGTGATTGGTGGTTGATTTCTTCTTTGTTTTTCTGTGATGTATTTTCTCTGAATTTTCTTGGAGTCTTTACTCAACCTTTACACAACATATTCACCTTGATTCTCATGGCTCATTACCCAGATTTTCCCTTATGACTTTCGTGGCCCTTCCCCACCACTATTTACCTGGAACCTAATTCGTTTTACTTAGCTCAAATCGTTTTCCCCAAGTCTTTACACAACGAATCAATTAGATGTAAGTTCTGTAAATAGAGGAACTAAATAATGTAATTTTTATAGTTATTACAGTGAATTTATGTACAACACGTCTGTACCTAGACATAATTTTTTGCTAGCGAATTTCATTTTGTGTTACCTATGTATTTATGAACCCCAAATCCCAACGAATTTCATTATTGTTGCACCTGTGTTTTTAACATTTAATTGATAGTGGATTTGCACTATCAATGACAACGATTAATATTTGATTGCATTTTGATATCAGACTGCGTGTTTACCATGAGAATGTCTGTGTTTATATATATAATTATGCCAACTGTATCATTTATTTACTCTGCTAAATTACATTTATATGACTGTTTAATCCCACAGATAATTTTTGTTAATAGACCGTCACTTTTAATAGACAAAATTACGTTTTGATTTCATAGCCATTCATCCAATATATGTTGGACAACAAATCAATATTCCCGGTTAAAATACAACGGATCTATACACCGCGTGTTTATATGATAACGTTTTTAATGGTGTTTATTATACTTTATATGAAAACATGTTTGTTAATTGCTTATATGACAGACAACACCCTTCTCTATAGGCAACGAGATCTCAGCTAGACAACCACGTAATTGTTAGGTATTGTTAGGTAATTGACAATGAATTCAATGATAATGATATGTGTAATTGTCACGTATTGTTAGGTAGCAAATTCCATCATTTTAGGTTGCGTTGTGGTTGCTGTATATAAATGTTGACAACAAAATTAAGGATAATGGTATGTGTAATTGTTGCGTATAGAAGGTAGGGTGTGCCTGTGAATTCAATATAATAGACAACAAATTCGTACTTTGAATGAGAGCGATTATATACATTGTTGTATGACAATAATTATTCATTAGACTGCTAATTCATACAATAAATATTCAATGGAAAACCATCTCATTTTGTTAGACAACATTCTCATTAATGGATAACCATAAATGATCTAGACAACAATATATTTGTTTAATCCCTTACTGGGACAACAAATCATATATATTAATCCCTTGCTAAATTCCTATTATATTGTTATTCCTTTTTATGGGTTAGCGATACAATAAATAACAATTTCCTTTTGATAAACAACAATATTTGGTAGATATCCATGTCATGGTTGAACCACGATTTGTTGGGCGATTCACCCTGTACATACCTAGTGTTATCAACATGTTTTTCTATATATTTATCTTTAGTTTTTCCAATAATGTATGAGTGAGACTGGTTAATAGACATTGACTATTGTTAGACAACTATTCCGTTCGTAGAGAATTTATTGCTTTGAAATTAATTATCATTACTTAGATTGATTATAGATTGATAGATTAATCTTGTATTAATTGTGCAGGATTGCCATAAATTAGTTTGGAAATAAAAACAAATTTGTAGAATTTAGAATCTTGTTGTATAAAATGCATCTGTCCATTTTTATTGCGTTGAATCTAAAAATGAGATATCAATACGATTCACATAATGTATTCGTGGAAGAATAATTTATTGTCAATAGGAAGTTAGTCTAATTCGAATTGGGTCAAGAAGAATTATTTATAGTTAATTGATGGTAGCTCGTTCCAATGCTAGGGTGTGTATTTGTTTTTTAAAACTTGTTCTGCTAATCATTATAGCCTCAAGCTCGACAACTCAATTTTTCGATCTAATCTGGTGATATCTGGCTAATAAAATACCTAGTGGTTGCTCATTTAAATTGTACGAATGGTCACCAAACATCCCTGATTGCTTGATTGTTTAGAGAGAATTCGTTGTAAGACGTCGCATTTTGTGTATCAGTGTCAATTGGATTTAGGGAACCTTGGATTTTATGTTGGATAGAAGGTTGAAGTTTTTGGTTGTGCATGGGTTCCTGGTGCACCGGTCACAATGCGACGACATGATCCCTTGTGACTGGGTGGTTGCGCGTGTTGAGCGATAAGTGCATATGAAACCTGGCTTAGGATCATGCGCCTCCCAAGGTGTTTGTTGACTGTAGTGTTTATGATGGTGCTTGTTTGGTAACCTACATGGTGACCATCTGTCGCACGCCGGGAAGGTTCTAATTACTAGTCATCAAAGTCGTTGGGTCGGGTTGTTGATGTTGTCCTTTAGCTGTTAGGTGTTGTCTTGCTTGTGTCGGATGAGTAATAGTTTTTATTTGTATTTTAATTATCGCATGTTTCGTCCAGTTGCCTGATGTGTTAGTGTCTGAGTCGTTGTTTGCTGTTTCCTAATCTGCGTGCGTGATGTTCATTGTCAAGCTGCATTGTTTAACTGTTGTCTTTATTGACGTCCTTCCAAAAAAAAAGAATTTTCATTTTTGTGTCGCGTCGCATGTAGTCGTAACGATGGGGCTGTTACATATGGTATCAAAGTGAGGTTCAACCCTACGACTGTGGATCGCCAGGATTTTCTTTGCAGTAAACCCTTGAGTATTAACCTAGCGCTAATTAAAAATTTAACATGTCCATGCAGTGATCTCGATTAGAGGACGCCACAGAGGTTCGCGACATGGTGCCATGGAAGGAGGTGTGACACCTCCAGAGGCACCAGCACCCTCAGAGTCTAAACCCCAAGGGGAAGAACAAGTCCTTGGGCTGGATTTGATTGATGTAAGGGATGTTGATGGTCTAACAAGGTCCTTCCAGGGATGGTCAGAGGCCTTGATTTACCATCTGTACTGAGATAAGACCAGGGCGCCTATACCCCTGAGGGTCCACAATGCGCCCAACCAGTACTATTAGATTTCACCGCGAACTCGAGAAGGTCAAATTTCTCGAGTTCTTTGGTGCCCTGGATGGTGCAACCACCGAGGCATGGTTGGAGAATATGGCAATGTGCTTCGCACTTCACGACTATACCTCCAACATGAAGATCCACATGACAGTCTTTCAACTAAAGGGGAGTGCTCTTCTATGGTGGAAGACACTCCTACCGCAATTAAACATGGTCGTCGAGGACGTGTCATGGGAACTATTCGAGGAACAGTTCCAATAGATGTATCTTTCTAAGCAATTCAATGAGCGTCAGCTCAATGAGTTCAACGCCTTGCGACATGGTGACCGTACGGTGCCCGAGTACGAGGCCCATTTTTGGAATTGCTTAGGTATGCTCCGCACCAATTTACCAAGAAACTTAAGGTCAACAAGTTCATGTTTGGCCTTAATATTAGGATTCAACTTCTACTTCGGGAACCAGGAGTATTGGACCAAAGAAAGGGTGTTGGACATGTGGGGAGCCACATTACTAGCGTGACTACCCAGTGGAGAGGACTAGAGCATCTGGATTAGCCGGACCCACTACCATGGGGGATATGGGCAAGGCCCATGAGATTCTTGTAGCAGTGAATTCCAGGAAGAGCACCAGTCAATTGTGCTTGAGATGCCAGGTACTGTCGTTGACCTGACCCTTAGTATTTTGATAGATCCCGGTGCTACCGAGAGTTTCATTTCTGGTGCAGCGCTAAAAATAATTAAGGTAAAGGCAGTCGAACATGATGAGTTTAGATTTGTAGAGATGCCTTAAGGAGCCAAACAAAATGTTGGAGGGAAGGTTACGGGTTGTACCCTTAACCTAGGAGAGTTTTTTCCAGGGCCAACCTGTACGTCATGATCTTGGGATCTTATGATGTCGTGATTGGTATGGACTGGTTGGAATTGCATGAGGCGATACTCAACAGTAATATGAAACTGTTAAGCTTGGTCAATGATGAGGGACATAGACGTGTGATTGTAGGTCGGAAACAGGGAGTTTCCCTGAGGTTCATCTCTTCCTTACTACTAGGAAAGAGCATGTGCAAGGGATGTAAGATTTATGCGATCATTGCGTTAAACAAAAAGGGAGTAGCGGAAGGTCTAGAAAACCCTCCGATGGTGAGAGAGTTCATGGATGTCTTCCTGGAGGATTTACCTGGGATGCTGCCAGAGAGGGAATTAGAATTTACCATAGACATAAAACCGGGGACTAAACCGATAGCAAGAACGCCTTATCGGATGTCGATCCCAGAGTTAGAGGAGTTGAGAATGCAAGTGAAGGAGTTACTAGACGTGGGGCTTATACGTCCAAGTGTGTCACCGTGGGGTGCGCCTATTATTTTCATACGAAAGAAGGATGGGTCATGGAGACTCTGCATTGAATACCATCAATTGAAAAAGGCAACGATCAAGAATCAATATTCATTGCCAAGGATTGATGATTTGTTTGATCAGATGAAGGGTGTGATGGTGTTTTCAAAGATCGACTTGAGATCAAGGTATCACTAGCTATAGATCAAGGAGGATGATGTCCCTAAGATCACCTTTAAGATGAGGTTTGGACATTACGAGTTTACTATTTTGTCGTTTGGACTGACGAATGACCCAAGGGTTTTTATGGGTTTGATGAATGAGGTGTTCCGCGAGTACTTGGACAAGTTCATCCAAGTATTCATTGATGATATTTTTTATTTACTCTTGGATGAAGGAGGAGAATGACGAGCACTTGCGCTTGGTACTACAGTGTCTACAAGAAAACAAATTGTATGGGAAATTGTCTAAATGCTCGTTTTACCAATCAAATATTCACTACTTAGGACATGTCATCTCTGGTGAAGGTATTGTCGTGGATCCAACAAAGGTCGAGGCTATTATGGAATGGCCTGCGTCGACAAATGTCCTAGAAGTGTGTAGCTTCATGGGTTTAGCATGATACTATTGATGGTTCGTCGAGGGATTTTTGAAGATAACAAATTCGATCACGGAATTGCAGAAGAAGAACAAGAAGTTTGTTTGGAATGAGAAATGTGTGGAAGCATTTCGGAGGCTCAAAGAGCTGTTGACAACAACACCAATACTAAGGGTCCCTGACATGGATGTGGACTTCTTGATATGCACTAACACATAGGACAAGGAAGGCTTAGGCAGAGTCTTGATGCAAGATGGTCGAGTGATCACTTTCATCTCAAGAAAGTTGAGAAGGCATGAGGAGAACTATGTGACACATGATTTGGAGTGTTAGCCATTGTTTATGACTTGAGATTTTGGAGACACTACCTTATTGAACGGAAATTCAAACTGAAAACAGACCACTGTGGACTACAACACATCTTTACGCAAAGCGACTTGAATGCACGACAACGGTGTTGGTTGGAATTGCTTAGCGAGTACAATTTTGAGATTACTTACATAAAGGGAACAATGAATAGAGTGGTTGATGCGTTGAGTCAGAGTCCGCGCATATTTCGATGATGCCTCTTCAGACGAATCCACTAGAAAATATTCTAACTTTACAACGCGACGATGACTGGTACAAAGAGGTCAAGGATTTTATCGGACAAAACACAATGATGGTACCAAGATTCATAGGATTTACATTTGAAGACGATGGATTATTGAGATTTAAAAATTGAATTTGTGTACCACCGAACGACGAGTTGAGGAGCTTGATCCTAAACGAGGCTCACAGAGCAGTGTACATGGCTCACTCGAGAGTCACAAGGAAAACCTTAACCTTTATTTTTCTGGAAAGGAATGAAGGCAGGCATAGTCAACTACGTGGAAATATGTCTAGATGTCCGTAGGTGAAGCCTGAACATAGACACCCAACAAGATTACTACAACCACACGCTATTCCAGAATCAAAATGCGAGGTCATTTCGACGGATTTCATTTTTGGATTGCCACTAACGACAAGGAGACATGACTCGATTTTTGTGGTAGTCGACACTCTAACAAAGAGTGATTATTTTATTCCTATATGTACAACATATCAGACACCTGACATAGCTAGAGTTTTCATCAATGGTATTGTGAGGTTGCATGGCACGCCTATGAGGATTATATCCGATCGAGGATCGGTGTTTACTGGACGATTTTGGATTAGTTTCCAAGAGGCCTTGGGAACCTGACTTAACTTTAGTACTGCATATCACCTAGAGATAGACGGACAGACTGAATGAACAAACCAAATCTTGGAGGACATGTTGTGCATGTATGTGATGGACCAACAAAAGCGCTGGGAGGAATTCTTGCCACTGATAGAATTTGCATATAACAACAATTATCAAAGCACCATTAAAATGGCACCTTTTGAGTTTCTTTGTGGGAAATCATGTTAGACGCCTTGAGTTGGGATCAGCTTGAGGATAGGGTCCAGGTGGGGCCAGAAGTGATCCAAGAAATGGAAGATCAATTGAAAACAATAATACAAGGGATCAAAGAAGCACAGGGTCAACAGAAGAGTTATTCCAATGCGCATCGTGTCGACTGTAGTTACGAAGTTGGTGATCGAGTCATCTTGTGGGTGAAACCACATAAGAGTTCGATCAAGTTTGGAAAGGGTGATAAGACTCTCTCCTAGGTTCGTGGGACCTTTCGATATTGTGGAAAAGAAGGGTATCGTGGCATGTTGACTAGCCTTTCCTGATCCTTGAGGCGTATGCATGATGTCTTTCATGTCTCTGTTTGAGACATTATGTTAGTGATCCTACACATGTTGGACTTGAGTACCTTACAGGTATTGGACAAGGATGCACTCACGGATAAGCCAATCGACATCCTGGATCATCGCATTCGATAGCTACGACATCGAACAATAGATCAGGTCAAGGTCCAGTGGGACAACTATAGTCTGCACTCAGCGACCTGGGAGGACACATATGATATGCACCAGTAGTTTCCATTTTTGTTTGATAGACGGACTTTTTATACTGTGATACACATTATTTCGGCACTTATATACTATGAAATTTTGGGACGAAGTTTATACCAAGAGGGGGGTGTATGTAACATCCCACTCTTGCACGCACTAAGCACACTTATTATTTGAGGACACTTGCTTGCAAGTGATCCAGATTATTATATTATTGGCCATTTGATTATGATTATGAGGCATTATGGATACGATGATATGTTGTTTTGTGTATTTACATAGACAGGTGCTATTGACTGGGTTCTCCTGAGTGTGTAGGACTTTGGACCTCGAGGATGCATAGGCATCGATGAAACCCCTTGGACTTCAGATCGAGTTAGGGAGTGGACTATTGGGTTTTGATTGTTGTTGATATGACATATTTACATCTGATTAGTTGTTATGATGATTGATTATTATTGCTGACATGATTCATTGATGATGCAGGCTGACAATAACTTGCTGACTAGACTCACATGTGGAGTGGAGGGGTCACGCATGACAACCAGAGACTTTGAGGGAGAGGTGTGGACAACATCCCTTCCACAACCTACTAGAACTCCTGTCATGGCTCGAACTGTAGGTTAATGATTACCTAGTTCAAGAAGACCCATGATGATGTGAGGACAGACTGTGATAGTCTCTCACGATGATTCTAAAGGGTGCGCAATAAGTCACGATCCTTATTCCTTAGAGGCGCTTAGTCTCCCACAAGATCACCTAGTGGAGTATTGACTCCAAGGGTTTTTTATGTCTACTAAGTCAGTCAAGAGGTGAGTGGCACCCTTGGAGCACATAGTGCATCCTGAAGGGCACGTCACACAAGGAAACAAAAAGAGGCGAGTGGCACCCTTGGCCACGTAGTGCCTCTTGAAGGGCATGTCGCGCAAGGAAAACAGAAAAAGGGCGAGTGACGCCCTTGGAGCACCTAGTGCGTCCTAAAGGGCACATCGCGATTTCAACGGGTAAGTGAATAAACCTAGTCGGCCTTAAAATGAATGATGTGATACGTGAGTTTTAAAAACAATTTCCCAAATAAAAATGTCACCCAACCTAGAGAAATCAAAATCTAGGTCTAAGTAACATAGGTGGTCAAAAAAATAATAATAATCATATTTAAACATGTAACAAGGAGGGGGTAAGAAATTTAATTAAATTATTAAAATCAAATTACAATGGGGGATTAAAATTTTAAAAGGGAAATGATTGTTTTATCTACATATGCTAATTTAATTTTTAATTAAAAAGAAAAAGGGGTAAATGGTTGTTTTTCTACACCGACTAATTTGAGTTTTAGTTAAAAATAGAAAATGGGGAAAATTAAAAGAAATAAGAAACTAAAGTAAAAAGGGGAAACATAAAGAAAAAACAAAACATAAGGAAAAAGTTGAATGTCTAACTTAGTAAGGAATCTTCCCTTTAAGAACTTTCTAATTATGAAATCAACTAGGAATTTAGTAAGGGCGTAAGTCATTTAAGATGTGCAAGGGAATATTGGGACACCAAGGAGTGTTTTTAGGAATTTTTTTTGGTGGGTGAGGGAAATAAGAATAATTGAATAATTAATGAAATTAATTTCTGGTGCAACTAGGGGGATGTGTGACATGTGTACGGGGGAGTTTTTTCTGATTAAATTAATGAAAAAGAAATTAAATGAAAAATTGGGAAACAAATCACTAAAAAACTCTATAAAAAGGATGGAGGAGGAGGGGTATGGATTTGATCTTTATGCGTAATGTTACACTGCTGAATTTTGTTCTTGGTTGAAATTATCTTGTGGGAGTTAGGATACCTAGCTCGGGTAATGAGTGGTAACTCGACCTTGCGAGGTGAGATGGGTGCTAGTTGTTCTCTGGTATAGTGTGTGTGGCCCCTTTATGGCTCGAGGGGCTCAGGGGGAAGAAGATTACCCCTGTCGTTGGCTAGGAGGTACCAATGAGGTTACATCGGTCGACAAGCGGAAGCTGGATGGAGCGCGCATGGGATAAAAACTACTGAGCAATCGTGTTTGGCTAAGGTACACCGATTTAATTGTTACTTGCAATGAATTTAACTTTACTCATGTCAGTTCTCTATTCTCGTTCAATATTTCATTTCCATGCGTTGTCTTGCACCTACTTTCCTATGGTATTGTAATCCCCTTGCTTGTTGTTTTTTGATGGATTTCCTTTGGAGAACCCCAACTTCTGATTTTAGTAACTTGTTTGTGTGGATTTATTGATTATTATGATTAGATTGCACTTTATCTTCGGCCCTTATCCCTAGGTCATCAGTCCATGCCTAAGAAGTCAACCACAAGCCGAATCAATGGTCGTCACTTCGGTGTTTATAGACCTATAGATTCTAATGCCCTACTTTTCTGTGCATGGACAATGAGCGAAGGATATTTTTTTCCCAACTATCTATCCCTTACCTATCTCTGTTCCATGTTGATTAAAACTTCAATTTTCTCTATGTTTTAATTGTTGAAACTTGGATAAACCCCTGAGTCTTGAATGCCAAATCTCTGCACTTTCTTGTGATCGTTTACATCTGCATTTTTGGTGGTTGATTTCTTCTGCATTTTCCTGTGATGGATTTTATCTCATTTTTCTTGGAGTCTTTACTCATCGTTTACACAACAGACTCACCTTGTTTCTCGTGGCTTACTACCCAGATTTTCCCTTATGACTTTCGTGGCCTTTCCCCACCGCGATTTACTTGGAAGCTAATTCGTTTTACTTAGATCAAATCATTTTCCCCAAGTCTTTACAAAAAAAATCAATTAGATGTAAGTTCTGCAAATAGAGGAGCTAAATAATGTAATTTTTATAGAGTTATTATAGTGAATCTATGTACAACAAGTCTGTACCTAGACGTAATTCTTTGCCAGCAAATTTTATTTTGTGTTACCTGCGTTTTTAATGTCATTTGACCCTTACCTGCATTTTTATGAACCTTGAATGCCAACAAATTTCATTATTGTTGCACCTATGTTTTTAACATTTAATTAACAATGGATTTATGCTATCAATGACAACGATTAATATCTGATTGCGTTTTGATACCAGACTGCGTGTTTACCATGAGAATGTCTGCGTCTTTATAAATAATTATGCCATCTTTATCGTTTATTTACTCTGCTAAATTACATTTATATGACTATGTTTTATCCCACAGACAGTTTTTGTTAATAGACCGTCACTTTTAATAGACAACATTACGTTTTGATTTCACAACCATTCATCCAATATATGTTAGACAACGAATCAATATTCCTGGTTAAAATACAACGGATCTATACACCGTGCATTTATATGACAACATTTTTAATGGTGTTTATTATACTTTATATGACATCATGTTTGTTAATTGCTTATATGACAGACATCACCCTTCTCTATAGGCAGCGAGATCCCAGCTAGACAACCACGCAATTGTTAGGTATTGTTAGGTAATTGACAATGAATTCAATGATAATGATATGTGTAATTGTTATGTATTGTTAGGTAGCGAATTCCCATCATTTTAGGTTGCGTTGTGGTTGTTGTATATAAATGTTGACAACAAAATTAAGGATAATGGTATGTGCAATTGTTGCGTATCGATGGTAGGGAGTGCATGTAAATTCAATATAATAGACATCAAATTCGTACTTTGAATGAGAGAGATTATATACATTTGATTTTACATTGTTGTATGACCGTAATTATTCATTAGACCACTAATTCATACAATAAATATTCAATGGACAACCATCTCATTTTGTTAGACAACATTCTCATTAATGGATAGCCATAAATTATCTAGATAACGATATATTTGTTTAATCCCTTAGTGGGACAAAAAATCATATATATTAATCCCTTGCTAAATTCTTGTTATATTGTTATTCCTTTTTATGGGTCAACGATACAATAGATAACGATTTCCTGTTAATAAACACCAATATTTGGTAGATATCCATGTCATGGTTGAACCACGATTTGTTGGGTGATTCACCTCGTACATACCTAGTGTTATCAACATGTTTTTCTATATATTTATCTTTAGTTTTTCCAATAGATCTATGAGTTATACTGGTTAATAGACAACGACTATTGTTAGACGACGATTCTGTTGGCAAAGAATTTATTGCTTTGAAATTAATTATCATTACTCAGATCGATTATAGATTGATAGATTAATCTTGTATTAATTGTGCAGGATTCAGAAATTAGTTTGGAAATAAAAACAAATTCGTAGATTTAGAATTTTGTTGTATAAAATGCATCTGTCCATTTTTATTGCATTGAATCTAAAAATGAGATATCATTACAATTCACATAATGTCTTCGTGGAAGAATAATTTATTGTCAATAGGAAGTTAGTCTACTTCGAATTGGGTCAAGAAGAATTATTTATAGTTAATTGATGGTAGCTCGTTCCAATGCTAGGGTGTGTATTTGTTTTTAAAAACTTATTCTGCTAATCATTATAGCCTCAAGATCGACAACCCGATTGTCCGATCTAATCTGGTGATATCTGGCTAATAAAATACCTAGTGGTTGCTCATTTAAATTGTAATGAATGGTCACCTTGAATCCCTGATTGCTTGATTGTTTAGAGCGACTTCGTCGTAAGACGTTGCATTTTGTGTATCGGTGTCAATTGGATTTAGGGAACCTTGGATTTTATGTTGGATAGAAGGTTGAAGTTTTTGGTTGCGTGTGGGTTCCTGGCGCACCGGTCACAATGTAGTGACATGATCCCTTATGACTGTGTGGTTGCACGTGTTGAGCGATAAGCACATATGAAACCTGGCTTAGGATCGTGTGCCTCCCGAGGTGGTTGTTGACTGTAGTGTTTATGGTGGTTCTTGTTTGGTAACCTACATGGTGTTTGTCTCTCGCACGCTGGGAAGGTTCTAGTTACTAGTCGTCGAAACCGTTGGGTCGGGTTGTTGATGTTAATACTGAGAAGACTAAGGTCATGATTATTAAATCCAATAAGATCCCTTATGATACCTTCGTATATGACAACAACAACTTGGAGGAAGTGAATTCATACAATTATCTTGGAATTGATATTCAACACAAGCTCAATTGGAATTAT
>JASDQU010753308.1:57431-72743 GCA_032191745.1 Picea mariana | reverse complement strand
TGGGCATCGAGGACTGGGCAATAATTTCAAGGAAGGGTTGGGTGATGCTTCCAAGGAAGACATTCAATTATGGTGATGATTCTATTGTAGGCATGCAAGTCTTGGTGATGATTCCCATGTACGCATGAAATATTAGACTTCACTTGTGTAATCTAAGCATGACTCAAGAAGAAGTGCACCTTTGTTTGGGGGAAGAATATTCTCATCCAAGGGAGAATATCTTGGACCAAGTGAGTATCAAGTGTGCCCTCATACATGGACTGTAGAACATAGGAAAAATCATGTATTAGGTAAATGTGCATGTATACTCCAGTACCCCTCATGAAAAGGTCATATATTTTCCCCTATGGTGGAAAATATAATTGTAACACCCCTTATGACATTGGGGCATTAACGTTTGTTACAAGGACCACTAGTCTATTCCCATGCACATGATTTCTTCTCTCCTTCTTTACAACTCACTATTCCCATCTTATGGATAACAAATCCTAGAGGGATGGAGGGGGAGTGTGTACGAGGTCAGGGGAGAATATTTTGTATGGGATTTTCACTTTAATACTCAAATAAATCTTACCCATTGGGAGGTTCCCACCCCTATTTCATATTAACACATGGCCCACCCAATGATGATATGATACCTTTCAACCACTACTATAATGTGATGGATCACCTTCTTCGAGTCCCTCTCACCTTGGTTTATATGTAGGACCTATTTGGTATGTCTACCATTTATGTGAGTTCCTTAGGTTCCTTCCCCCCCAGTCTATATCCCTTTATTACTAATTTAATGTACTTTTACCCTCCAGGCACCCATTTATGGAATTCTCTAACTTCATGAGTCTGTTTGGAGCCACAATCACTTAGGATGCCTAATTTTTGGTTCATATCCACCCAAACCCATTATGGAATTTCTATTATAGATTTAATTTTACCTAAACCCATAAAAGCCAACTTAGTATCTTCGTCAATGTGTATTGTAGGTTTCCTTGGGGTACTATGACTCTAAATCAACGACTTTCTTAACAAAGAGTATATTTGGGCTTAAATCCCATGGTATTGTTGTATAAAATATGTAGCATGAAGTCAATAAGGATGATACAATGGTTTCATATGACTTGAAACCTTCAAGGGATATCCCTCCATTCGCCTACACCTTAAGGTCAACCCCTTACCTATTTATACCAGTTAATTCTTCTTTGTAGACTCTCTTCAACAGTTGGATTCTTCTATATTTCAAAACTCTAATTTCTAGGTACATGCTTGGATTAGTGACTAAACTTTTTCCACCTCTCTCAAGTCCCTAGGTATACTCACACCTATCATCTCCAACACCTCAATAAGGCTATCTTATGGATATCTTGTATCCAATCTTGTAGGTTTGATTAATTCATCCTTGGAAATATTCATTGGTGTAATGTCCCCACTATAATTCCTAGCTTAATTAATGCGTAATGTATATATAATGTGTGGCTATGACCAAGCGATGTATATGCAAAATGTATTTCTAAGTTTTAATAAATAAAATGTGATGTCATTTGATGGGGGACATGGACAAAGATGGGGGATGAATTAATTCACAAGAGATGGGAGGGTCTAGAAGAATGTCTAAGAGAGGGGTCCAAGGGGGAATTACCCATGTCTATTAATTCCACCCACATTCCTCAATTTTATTATCATTATGTATTAAACTCTATTTTTTTATTGAATGTACCCAAAGACAATCATTGAATGCATGTAAGAGGGTGGGTGTGAGAAGTCACATCCCATAGTTATTAGGAGCATGGAGGATGAGTACAATCAACTTGGGGAAGTGTGTGAGTTAAAAAATCATTCCTATGGGAGGAAATTGATATGGGATGTTCTAATAGTGGTAGAGTGAATGTTTTTGCAGGAATGTAAAATAAACAGTAGAGAGGAAGAGTTTGGAGTTGGAGCAACCATGGAGGGTGAATTTTGGAGCATGTTGCAGCATTTTTGGAGCGATTTGGAGTGAAATACTGAAGAGATAGGTTTTCAATCCTGAAGAGTGAAGTGTTTGTTGTTGTTTGTTGGTAGTTTTCCTGGCAACAAGTTTCCTTGAGTTACCAGTAGAGATATTCCTAGATACTTGTGCCAGAGAGACCCTAATAAATGAATAGGATGCATGAGAGACTAAGATCAATGAAGTGGTACATTCCTTGGGTTGGGAAAGTCAAGAGGAAGAGAGCTAGTGGAAAATTGGGATAACTATAAGAGAATACCAATGGGTTATGGGATTTATGAGTTGTGAGTGGATAGTGAGAGACCAACCTCTTTAATGGATTGCTAGCCCCAGCTCGGGGGTGACTTTTTGTTGAGATTTGGAACAACAAGTCTATGGTTGGGTGGAATGTCCATCCCAAGAAGATGGTTTCACAACTAAATTAAAAGATAAGTTTTTTATTTGTTTATGTGTTGTATTTATGAGTTAAATTGTTGTCCATCCACTATGTGTTTAATAAGAATTTATATGATGTTGTGTTGAGTTATTTAAGTTGCATTGATGTATTTTTTATCATGTTGTAGATGCATTTAAATAATGGTAACAAACAATATATAAATTTGGTTGTAATTCATAGTTAGTAAGCTATAGGAATTGAGTTAGCAGAAAATTTTAATTTTTATGAGTATTCCCACACGTAATGGACCTCAGTTAGGCCAGGGAAAGTTACAATTAGCATCGTTCCACTCATAGATTGTATATTACAACCCTATGACCTCAAGGTATTATAGGCCTATCACAACTTTTCACTTCACTCTAGGAGCTTCATCATGTACAATATCAAATTTCAAGTGAGTCTCTTCTTCTCTTCTCATTTCTAACATTAGGGTTTTTGGTTCACTAAAAAATTGCAAGTTAATTAACCCTAGTTAGTTTTCTCTCTTTCCTCATTTAATTTGATGGTTACACAAAATATGAAGTTTCTCGGTTTATGGTTGAAATGGAATGAAGAATCTATTCTCTGCTTTCCCTCTTTCCAATAGTGTGTGGAGCACATGCACAACATACTCAGGTGGTCTTTTATCCCTACTCTCATTCTACATGTGTAGCACAAATCCATTCATTTACTACTAAAAATAAAATATTTAAAAAAGAAAACAATATCATTACAAAACAAAAGAAAAATCGAAACATCTAACACATAAATTACAAGCTATAGATATAGAAATCGATATTATTAATTTTAAATAATACATAACAAAAAATTGAAATTAATAAACAAAAAATCTTTATAAAATATATTGAATCTCATTAAAAAAAAAAAACCAAAAAAATACTACATTACAATTGAGTTAAAGAATAATAATACAAAGAATCACAAATTGAAAAATTAATTCTACACTTCAATTTTTCAATAAAATAGAAGTAGACAAATCTATCATAGAATACTTTCAAAATAATCAAACATTGCAAAATTAAATTATCGATTAAGATGCTTACAAGTTGGCAAACTACTTCAATACTCTTTTCACTGCCCATCATTTGATAAATTATGCACCAGACCACTTGACATGAACCTAGCGCAATGGACATGTGGGCCCTGATTCCATCTCAAAGTAGCTGGACCGTTTTCTAATTTCATATCGTCTCATCACTTCAAAAGACAAAATTCGTTCATGCGTATGTTTCCCTTATCTCTCTAATCATGATGTGGTTATCCTATAGATGGATTCTTCTCCTCTCAAGATTGCATACCCATTCAAACTAAATTCGGCCTGGCTTCTAGAGGAAGAGTTTAATTCAATAGTTGTTGACGTCTGGACAGATCCTCGTTTCCTTTCTAAACTGTACGTTCAACATCGTTTGGTTTGGAATCTCAAACACCTAAAATTGCGCATTAAATCGTGGGCTTCTACCTTTAGACAACAAAACGCCAATAGACTTATCAAACTTGACTCTAAAATTCAGGCTCTTATACAATATGATGCTAATGCGAGGACCTCTAGAGACATATATCAACTTCTAAAGGGTATTGAATCAGTGTTGGCACAGGGGCAGGCCCAGGGAAAGACCTAACTACCGACCCTTTCGGCAACACCTGCGAAGCAGATGAAGTCTCACCCGAGGTAGAGGCAGGGCTGGTTGCAAGACTCAGGTGTCTGCAACCTTAGCTGGGACACATATATGTGATTATCTTTCTTACAACGCACTTAGCATCAGTTATTCCTTAACATACATTCATTAAGATACTTTGCAGAAGGCACAAAGAATCGCAGTGAATACTTATACTAAGAATGATTCAGTACTTATCCACAGAAATGTAGGATAGATTCAATAGATCAAGCACTAAGAATCTCATATATCAGATCTAATGTTCATTCATTCATCAACAACATAGAGCATAACTAGATCTACTTAATCACATCAAGCACTTAGCCAAGAAAGAGATAAATACATAAGAGCGAAGCACAAAACACTATACACATAGTTACCGTGGTTCACCCCCACCCTGGGGCTACATCCATAAAGCCTTCTTTATATTATCAAGGTCAATCAGTTACAACACAGAGCTCTAATGACCCTTACTTTGCACAGGACAGAAGATTTTCTCAACTCGCTAGATCCTTCTTCCTTGCTCTATAACAACCTTCACTTAGCTCTTCGATCTCATGCACAGAGCACTCTAAGACACATCCGATCACACAGATCCAATTACTAGCAGTAAGCTTTCATTCATACATCACATAGATGTACTACATTACTATCTCTTCCTTGTATTACTATCTACATTGCCTATTTATAGATTACAAAATGGGCCTAGACGTGGGTAAACCCACGGGCCGACATCCCTTTCCCATTACATCAACCCAAAACCCTAAAATGGACCCCAAAATAGGTCTTGCTTCCTTATTTTTTGCTTTGTGTTGCGCTCCTTCCTTGGTAAGATGTCATAGTCCCAAAATTGGTCAAGTATGACCAAGTACTCTTCAAAAATTGGTCAAGGGCCAACAATTGGAGCGAGATAAACTTCTTCTATTGGATGAAACCACTTGGAGGAAACGCTGCCAAGCAAAATGGATTATGTATGGAAACCATAACAACAATGTTTTTCATAAATTTGCTACTTCCTCTAGAAGAAAAAACCAAATCTGGGAAATCACTGCTAAGGATGGTACACTACACAAAGGACAACAATCTTTAAAAACTATTGCAATTAATCATTTAAAACCTTTTTTTGAGCAGAATCCGTCTGCATCCCTGGAAACCTTTGTCACAGTAGCCAACCTCTTTCCCCATACAGTTTTTGCAGAAGATACACTATCCCTAGATAGTCCTTGCACTCTTTAGGAGATATCAGATGCTCTCAAATCCTTCTCAAAAGACAAAATCCTAGGTCTAGATGGCTGGACGGTAGAAATTTATTTTCGTTTTCTCAATCTGGTTGGCCTGGATATTCTAGATTTTGTGGAGGATACTCGACTCAGTGTAAAGGTGATTGGTGCCATAAACTTGACCTCTCTTACTCTAATTCCTAAAGTTGTCTCTCCTTCCAACTTTGGTGATTACAGGCCAATATCCCTTTGTAACATTTTCTATAAACTTGTTTCTAAAATCATAGCCTCCAGGATCAAACCTATTCTTTCTTGTTTTCTTTCAAAATAATAGTTGGGGTTTTTGAAAGGACATTAGATTCTAGATGCTATTAGCACCGCCCAAGAATGCATGCATAGTATCAAATCAAAAAACTCCAAGGAACTTGTCCTCAAGCTGGATCTCAAAAAAGCGTTTGATTGCATTGATTGGGACTTCCTTCGACTGAGCCTAGTCCAGACAGGTTTTAGCCAATCATTAATAAAATAGGTTATGGGTTGTGTGGTCAGTGCCAATATTTCCATTCTATTCAATGGAAAACCTTCCTCTTTCTTTCGAATGGGAAGAGGTCTAAGGTAGGGCTTCCCACTGTCACCTATTCTATTCATCTTGGCTATGAAAGCCTTGAGCCTACTCCTCAAATCAAGCCAAGATGAAGGAAAGATCTCTAGAATAAAGGTCTCCAGAACTATCAAAATTTTACACCTTCTCTTTGCTGACGATGTCCTTATTATGACAAATGGAACACTTCAGGAATGAATTGTAATTAATGAGATCCTGCACAATTTCTACAAAGCTACAGGTTTAACAATCAATTGGGGAAAATCTACATTCCACTTCGCAAATATACACCAACAATCCCTAGACCTGATTAGAGGTATCTTCCCCTATACATTCACCCCTCTATCCTTTGGTCTTAATTATCTAGGTTATCATCTTAAATCATACTCATACAAGACTTCAGACTGGAACTGGTTTCTTGCCAAAGTGGAAAAAGGGTTGGCCGCTGGTGCATGAGGTGGCTGTCACTTGGAGGTCGGTATACTCTCATCAAAGTTTTCCTTGAAAGACATGTCATGTATTGGATGGCACTTGTTCTCATCCCCATATCAGTGCTCACAAAGATCAAAAAGATGATCTTCAACTTCCTCTGGTCAGGTTGCTCTGACCATTCCCGACAACAACTCTACAGCTGGCAAGCACTGGCAAAACCTAAACATAAGGGTGGTTGGGGAATCATAAATATCCAACATTTTAGCCAAGCGTTAGCAACAAATTCTATTTGGCATGCTTTGAATTATCTTGGCATTTGGCATACAATTATACTTGAAAAACATCTTTTCCATCAGACTATCATTAGTTGGCTTATTTCAGAGTCAACATCCACCAGATCAACCTCTTTTATTTGGAGGAATCTTACAAAATCTAAGCATATACTTACCCAATGGCTTAGCTGGATTCCAGGCTCAGGGCATCAAATCGTTCTTGGGTGCGATCATATTCTGGGAGTGGATTCAAATTATTGGGTGTGATCACATTTTGGGTGTGATCACATTCTGGGTGACATCTGTTAACACAACTTCATTACAAAAATTTCTAGTATCTCTTTCAAATCCGCATATCCTCCAGATCAGAGTACCTTCTAGATTCTTGGATTTCCAGCTCATCACTTTTCCTCAACACAAAACTTTTTTGTGAGTGGAATGTCTTATGCTCGACACTTACAAATTCGGGTATCCACCTCACCAATACAACAAATCAATTATGATGTTCGGGGGGGAAAACAAGACTTTCCATTGTACAAAATATATACGCTGCTATCACCAATTCATAGGGGTTCATAGAAGTTAGAGGATAGCGCAAGCATCTTTGGACTTGGCACATTCCACCAAATATAAAACATTTCAAATGGTTGATGTTGGCATACAAACTTAATACCTAGGATACTTTACAAAAAATGGATGGTATGGGCCAAGCTACTTCCACCTCTGTCATTCTGACTCTGAAACTGCAGACCACATTTTCATAAAGTGCTCATTCACTAGATAGGTTTGGGAGAATATTGCCCTGGCACTTAACTTACCATCTATTTGGGATGGGAATGAGATTGCAGACTGTTTCGACTCTTGGACACAAAGGGATCACAATCACATAGACCTTCCTCCTCTTATTTGTTGGACTATATAGTTTGAAAGAAATAAAATCATATTTTAAAATGTGACTCCCTCCACAAATGCTGCAACATACAAAGCTCTTGGAATCTACAACTCTTGGAAGGAAGTACACTTTAGAAATCCAAGACCAACTCTCATTAAGATGGGCCCTGATTTAGATGACACCCACACAACTTGGTTCGATGGATCAACACTTGCAAATGGATTTCAAAGTGGAGCAGGTGGGATTATTAAAATCTTGCCAAACACTCTATATAAATGGACTTTCAACTTTGGCCCAGGCACCAACACTAGGGCTAAGCTTTTGGGTGCCTGGGCCACACTATTCTTGGCTACTAGGCTTCACATAGATGTCCTACAGGTTCTATGGGACTCCAAAATTGTTATTAAATGTCTAAGCAACAAGGGAGACCTTCAATCTATCTCCATCATAGTGTGGAAGGACAGAATTCAACATCTACAACACACTTTCAAAAAACTCAGCTTCAATCATATCTATTGTGAGTTCAACAATTTTGTCAACCATCTTTCAAAGGTAGTGCTACAGAAAAAAGAGGGTATCCTATCTTATAACCCTTGTATCGATGGACATGAGGGTCCCCTCTTCACTTTATCTCTTTACTAAATATCAATTACTCTTCTCCTTCCCTAGAGGAATTTCTCGATATGAAAGTTTGGAGTTTTCTCTTTTACTGTCTTCAAAAATCTCCCTTACACTTTTGATTTGTATTCTATGACAACACTCTTTTTTAGTTTTCAAGAAGCTTTCACATTTTGTCTCCATCCAACAAAGATTTTCTCCTATTACCCATCATTAGACTTCTATGGGAGAAAGTTTTAATATTTTCAACGTTAGAAGAATTACGGGGCAAAAGGCGGGTTACTCCAAACCTCCGATGCGTGCCCCCGCAAATTTAAAAGCATTAAGTGATGTGACATGTTAGTGCTCAAACATCGAAACTCTGAAGAGTCAAAGTAGATCCAGATCTTTGATCAAAGTGGACACATGGCAAGAGATCCTGCACTCCGACAGATAACCACTTCAGAAGAAAGACAGATGCAAAAATCTAAAACTCTCAAAGGCCCGAAGGCCGGAGTTCATCCAGACTGTCCATCAATGAGAACACATGGTGCTAGATATCTCACTTCAGAGACTTAGTACTTCATAAGGTTTTGCAGAGTGAAGCACTAGGGTAAGAATTACCCGAAGTCCCAAAGTAATTAAGGACCATGGATATCAAATCAACAAGAACCGTTGATCTTTGAAAAAGTATATCCCGAAGTCTGGGGTTAATATAGACCGCCTGATAAGGGAGACACATGTTGGTAGATTGGCCAGTTCAAGAATTCAGAGTTCAGGATAATTAGAAGAGTGCTAGTGTGGAAACTTCCGAAGCCCGAAGAATCAAAGTGGTGGGACCCGATGATGTCACCTGGAGGTGATGTAGATCTAGGAAGGCAAGTGTAAAAGATTTTGAAGCCCGAAATTTCGAAGTGACATGGCTCGCAAATGTCACTTGGGATGACATGGATACAAGGGATGTGTTCCACATGTCAGTGAGTTTTTAACCTGAGGAGGATTGAAATGTCAGTTTGAACATGACACGTGTCACCCGCTAGATTGGGCCAAGTGTTTGCTTCTAGTATCTCACCACGTGGCGACAAACCACTTCTAGTATCTCACCACGTGGCGACAAACCATGTAGTCTGGAGACTGGGAAATAAAGAGGAAAAATATTTGACAATTGCGTTGGGTCGAAAAATCATGAAGGCCGGAGTACATATTGAGCATTGATCTCAGAAGACACGTGACAGTAGATCTCGTAGCGGTTTGGAGGATCGACACTCTGGGAGAAAGTGAAGGAGGAAAGTTTGAAACTCCCAAAGCCCGAAGAGCCAAAGAAATTCACAACCATTGATCCATGAGAGACATATGTTGAAGAATCATTGACTTCAGTTGAAAGCACTCAGGGAGAAAGTGAAGGTGGAGAGTTTGCAACTCCCGAAGCCCGAAGAGCTGAAACGATTTGTAGTCATCGATCTGTGGGAGGACACATGTCAGCAGATCATGAAATCCGAGTGGAATCATTTTGGGAGGAAGAAAGTGGAGGAAGTTGATACTTCCGAAGGCCGAAGTCCCAAAGAGAACTAGAGTCATTTATTTGAGGTGGACGCATGGCGCTTGATACCAAACTTTGGGTACAGAGTACTCTAGGGGAAAGCGGGGTTGAAAGTGTCGAAATCTCGAAGCATGGAGTCCCGAAGTGGATCTCAATCATTGATCATGAATGAGAATGAGGACCTTTGATCTAGTCTTGGCTGAACGTTATGAAGTTGTGAAGCTCCAGGAGGGATTTGGTCGTGGTTTCGAGCCATGGTCACCTGGAGAAGTTGTTTCAAGGGAGTGCATGTGCAGAATTAAATTTTTTTATCATCTAAAGGATAAAATGGGAGTGTTATATGATGTGGATTGATACATATATGTTCTTCATGAATTTAGAAGAAAAAAGGACCACTAACATGGTTTTACAAATTTTGTTTGTCATATGCATAATTCTAACAAAATGGTCACTTGCACATTTTGCAGAATTAAGGGGTTTAAATAGATCAGCTCAGGATGCATATTGAGGAAATGGAAGAAGGTGAGGGAGCCTCCAACCATGATAAGGAGGCCGAAGGATAGAATACCAGAGTTGGTAATGCAGAGATAGAGTCCATTGGAATCAAGGGAAAAGGAGAGAAGGAAACATTAATAGAAATTGTAAGAAGCCTAAAAATAGAAGTGCAGAGCTATAAAGAAGACAATGAGACGCTGATGAGGGAGAAAATTCAGATAAATGCTCGAGTGCTACATAGCTTAAATCATTTGCAAATTCAAGCCAAGAATGGATCAAAGAAAGAGGAAGAAGGCAGGTGTCATGAAAGAAGAGATGATCGTGGAAGAGTTAGTTATTCCAGAAGTGCTAGCAAAACTCATAGACACCACCCAACTCCTTACCTAGAAAGGAAGTTTTAATGCATCTGAATATTCCTTAAGAAGTCCAGAGGTGTATCCTGTTAGGCACCAAAGAAGGAGACAAGAGGTGGATAATTTGCAAGGAGAGTTGAGGAAGCTCAAGCCACCATCCTTTGATGGTGAAAAATAAAGGAAAGATGATTATGAAGCATGGTTTCTTGGACTCAGGAGGTATTTTCAATTGCATAATTATTCATCAAACCTAGAATCCAGGATTTCCACCTACCATTTACATGGGAAATATGCAATGTGGTGGGATCAACTGAAGCAAGTCGAACATGTTAATGAGAATAGGATCACTTGGAATAAGTTCAAGAAGTAATTCCAGAAGGACTACCTCTTAGAGAAGTTATATGACAAGAAAATGCAGGAGTTCTTCAAACTCAGGTTGGGAGGCCTGACTATGGCAGAGTATGAGAAGAATTTCTTGGGATTGTTAAAATATGTTTGGTTTATAAATGATGAAAAGGTAACGATACAATGGTTTTTAAGTGGACTTCCAACCTTTTATAAATAAAAGATTAGGTATGATGATTCCAAGACCTTGACCGAGGCCATCAAGAAGGCTAATTTCCTATATGAGCAAGGACAGGGAAGAGAATCCTTGCATAAATATTGGAAGGATAAGAAAAAGGAGAAATCTGATCAGACGAGGAAATGATTCAAACCTCCCTTCAATAGGAATGAGCCTAATAGAAGTCATCAAGATTAGAATACTAAGGGTGAATCCAAGAAAGAAGACTCTTTGGGAAAAAGAGGAAGACCACCTATCCAATGCTGGGAATGCAAAGAATATCACCTGTACAAGGATTTCCCTCACAAAAAGGACATAATGAAGACTGTGCACAATGTTTAATATTCTAAAACAGTCGAACATATGGGAAGAATATATGTAGCTTTAGATGATCGACAAGCAGAGTACCAATCCAATATGATTGAGGTGGAAGGTAAGATCATAAATGAACCTGTTTCTATTTTAATTGATTCAGGAGCAAGTCATTGTTACATTGATCCTAAAATAGTGGATAGATAACTTTGGAGAAAAGTAATCTTGGAAAATCAAATTTGGTTTAGTTAGCCACTGGAACCAAAAGGAGAATCCATGATATGGTCAGAAGTTGTTCCGTAAGTATTAATGGTGTGAATACTAGTGTCGATCCAAATATCATACCATTGGGGTCTTATGATATTCTAATTGGAATGGATTGGTTGGAAAAGAATCATTTTATCCCAGATTGTCATAGAAAGACATTTACCTATCTTGATGAAGATGGAAATTAGAACATTATGAAAGGAGTTCCAATACCCATCTCTATAAGGGAGATTTCAGCCTTACAACTGAAAAGATGTTTTAGGAAAGGATGTCAATTGTATGTAGCTCATGTGGAAGACCCAGATAATACCAAGGGGACAAGCCTTGAATATTTCTCAGTACTACAGGAATTTGAAGATGTATTCCAAGATATACTAGGGTTTCCACCAAGAAGGGAGATAGATTTCTCAATTGATTTAGTGCCCGGGGCTACCCCGGTGTCAGAAACACCTTATAGAATGAGCACACCGGAGTTAAAAGAATTACAAATGTAGTTGGAGGAATTGTTGAAGAAAGGGTAATGCATCCAAGTGTTTCACCTTGGGGAGCACAAATACTTTTTGTTCAAAAAGAAGGATGCAACCTTGAGGCTATGTATTGACTTTCAACAACTGAATAAGTATACTATAAATAACAAGTATCCTCTACCCAGAATTGATGACCTCTTTTATCAACTAAGAGGAGAAAATATATTTTCAAATGTTGACCTAAGGTTAGGATACCATCAGGTAAGAATCAAGGAAGAAGACATTCATAAGACATACTTTAGGACCAGGTATGGGCATTATGAATTTGTAGTGGTGCCATTTGGACTGACCAATGCACCAACTGTCTTTATGTTCTTAATGAATGGAATATTTATAAATTATTTGGATAAGTTTGTCATAGTGTTCTTGGATGACATACTTATCTATTCTAAGTCTGAAGAGGAGCATGGACATCACTTAAGACTGGTGTTGCAAGTGCTGAGAGAACATCATTTTTATGCGAAGATGAGTAAGTGTTCTTTTTTTCAAAAGAACCTCCATTACTTGGGACACATTATTTCAGAGTAGGGCATAGCAGTATATCCAAAGAAGATTGAATCCATTA
The DNA here is from genome assembly GCA_032191745.1 of Picea mariana. Lineage (NCBI taxonomy): Eukaryota > Viridiplantae > Streptophyta > Pinopsida > Pinales > Pinaceae > Picea > Picea mariana. Next base: position 60,036 of record JASDQU010753308.1, on the reverse strand, counting down.
GGGGATGGCCAACACCCAGAAATGTGTCAGAAGTTAGATCTTTTATGGGATTAGATGGATACTACAGAAGGTTTATAGTAGAGTTCTCTAAGATTGATCATCCCATCACTTTTTTTCGAAAGAAGGGAACTAAATTTGAATGGACACTTAAGTGTGAAGAAAATGTTAATATGTTGAAGGAATTACTTACTAGTGCACCTTTGTTAAAGATTGCTGACCCAAATGAAAGTTTTGTGCTATGTACAGATGCATGTAAGGAAGGACTTGGGGCAGTCCTCATGCAAAATGGACATGTCATTAGCTATGAGTCCATAAAGCTTAAGGAACATGAGAGGAACTATGCCACACATGACTTGGAGCTTGATGCCAATGTCCATGCCTTGAGGATGTGGAGGAATTATCTCATGGGGAAGAGATTTGAATTAAGGACAGACCACATTGGCCTGAAGTATCTTTTTGAACAACCAACCTTGAATGCCAGGAAAACAAGATGGCTGGAATTTTTAAGTGAATATGACCTCAATATCAAGCATATCAAAGGTAAGGAGAATAAAGTTGTTGATGCACTTAGTATAAGAGTGYATCTCATGCATGCTACTRTTGTCAGTATGTATCAGTCAGACTTGAAGAGAATAATTTTAGATGATCTTGTTACAGATCACCATTACCTATAGGTAAATGAAATCTTACAACAAGAAGATGTACAACAAAAAATAAAGGAGTATGGGATAAGGGAATATGGATTACCCATGCATAAGAATAGAGTCTATGTTCCTAGTTATGGAGAACTAAGGAATGTGGTATTGAAGGAAATGCATGATGTTCCTTATGATGGACATCCCGGTTACCAGAAGAAAATTACAACAATAAGAGGCCAATTATTTTGGCCATGAATGAAAAAAGGATGTTTCTGATTACATCGCTCGATGTATGGAATGTTAGAAGGTGAAGGATGAGCATAGGCACCCAACGGGTTTGTTGCAACCATTTCCAATCTCAGAGAAGAAATGGGAGGTGATAAACATGGATTTCACAACTAAACTACCTAGGATAGCAAGGAAAAATTATTCAATCATGGTGATGGTTGAAAAATTAACAAAGGATGCTCATTTTGTCCATGTAAACACAACACATACAATGACTAATATTGCAGAAATTTACATGAGAGAGATTGCTAGGTTGCATGAGATACCTAGGACAATTGTCTCGGACAAAGATACAAAGTTTACCTCCAATTTCTAGAGGGGATTGTTTAAAGGATTTGGTAAAAATATAATCTTTAGCACAACATACCACCCACAGTCAGATGGAAAAACAGAGAGGGTCAACCGAATAATTGAAGACATGTTGAGAATGTATGTGATGGATAAACCATCTAGGTGGGAACATTACTAGCACTTGGTCGATTTTGCATATAATAATGGGTATAAATCTTCATTGAGAATGAGCCCATTTGAAGCCTTGTATGGTAGGAAATGCAATAATCCAGTGAGCTGGGAGAACCAAGCAGATAGAGTGGTACTTGGGCCAGAATTGCTCAAGGATATGGAAGACTAGATGATTAAGATCAAGTAGAATTTGAAGGCAGCACATGATAGACAGAAAATTTATATAGATAATAACAGGACAAATATAGAATTTAAAGTAGGGGAGCATGTACTTTTGAAAGTGAAGCCCAATAAAATATCTTTGAAATTGGGTAGTTGTACAAAGATGGAAGCCAGATTCTATGGTCCATTTGAAATAATGGATAGAATAGGGCCAGTTGCATACATGTTTGCATTGCCTGCTTCCATGAATGTGCATAATGTATTTCATGTCTCTTTACTAAAGAAATATATACATGATCCTCACCATGTTATTGATTTTCATCTTATTCAGGTAGATACAGAGGGAGACTTTCAGGTTCAGCGAGTGCAGGTATTGGATAGAAAAGTCAAAATGCTCTGGAATTGAGTTATAGAGCTGGTAAAAGTTTAGTGGACCTACTTGTTACACATCCAAATCACTCACCTGGATAAGTGTCACACATACCTCTCACTTGTCGCAAGTGTCACAACTCTTGTACAACTTGTCGCAAATGTCGCAAGTTGGCCATAAGGATGTCGTAAATACTATTGAATCATGGTACCTTAATGACGACATCACGGAGACGCTTGAAACACCTCATTTACTCAATTTGAAGGAAGAAAACTGGTCTACTAAGGTCAAACATCTCTTGAAATCTTAGAAGGCTTCATAATCAGGGTTTTGGAAGGGGAACGCTCCTCTAACACTACCTGAGGAGCACTGGCGCCCCTCCACCATGGCTGAGGAGTGTTATAGTGCTTTTCCACCCCTTTGCAGAAGTGTTACCCAAATTTGGAGCGCTGGCGCTTCTCTAGACCTTTCTGGAAGCGTTATAGCACTCTGTGACCTCAATGAAAAAGTGCTCCCTATTCTGGGTGAACTGTTAGCCCGACGAGAAGAATAAGGGGAGAATCATTCGAGTTTAGGAGGCAGTTAAACTCGAATTCTTGGTTTTGTCAAAAGATCTCTCAATCAAGGAAGAGGTTCCTAACTGGTTCTAAACATAACTCAAGTGGTTAGCCTCTTCCCAACCTAT
>JASDQU010753308.1:22939-37721 GCA_032191745.1 Picea mariana | reverse complement strand
GGGGGCAATCAGTTTGTATCAGGGCTGATATCTGTGTAATATTTTGCATTATAGGTCTGTCAACTTACTTTGATTACTCGGTACCAACCTTCCCTTGACCTTCACAACATCTTCGTTCTTAGGGAGAAAAAGGAAAATAACTTTTTAAGGGTATTCTATTTGAGCAAGCTTCAATCCTCTGATGCCGTTAAAAAAAACCTAGGAAATTTAGGATCACTCTAAACGTTCCTTCTCTTAGTAGGGGATTGAGTAGTTGTGAAGACTCGCTTTCTTTCCACAATCTGCTTTGAAGCTCACGAGGTTGAAAACGAAACACTTTTATCCCTTCGTATATGAAATGGAAAGATGGTGACTTTTTAAAAGGTAAACCTGAAGATAGAAAGGATGACAGGTAGTGACTTACTGACTGAAAATACAGAGGTCAAACAATTCAAAACTGACTCTTGTAGATACTTTCGAGGATACTTTACTTTGACTGACTATTTTTAGATTGGGTGAATCATTTTAAATTATCTTAATTTTTTCAAAGATTATTAAACCAAGAAACAACTCTATTATTTATTAGTTCAGCTGATGTTGTAGTTTGAATGGAATTACCTCGGTTTTCTTTAATAGTCCTTTATAACATGTCTTTTGAGAAATCTCATCTTTACCTTTTCATTTTGCTTTCTTTGCGCAATATGAAATTACTTTAGGTATCACCTGTTTATGCCGATTTTATTTCTGACACCGACTTTCAGTTTACTTCTCCTGCTTGTTTCGTATGCAGCTGGAATCTTGTAAAAGACAAATATGAATCTTATCCGAAATGTGTCAAAAGTTCATGAACGAAAAAAGAAAAGAAAATCAAAAAGCAATGTTTAAATGAAAATACATATATGTACACAAAATATATATAATAAAATTTATTTATTTATTTATTTATTTATAATCTGGCGACTGTTACGTCATGTAATGCTTCAGATACCGCCCATTGACAGGGGCGTTGAGGAATTCTCCGTCTAAATTTTCCAGTAGGAAAGAATTTTTTCCTTCCAGAGCTGAGACCCTGAACGGTCCATACCAGAGGTGGTCAAATTTACCATGTTTTGCTGCTTCTTCCTTCCTTGCATCCCATCTTAACACTAAATCACCTAGGAGGAATTCTCCGTCCTTTGCTTTGCGGTCAAACAATGCCTTCATGTCATCTTGGTACTTCTGCATCTTTTCATCAACTTCGACTCTATGTTGTTGAACCTCAATCAGCTGATTAATTCTCCTGGTTACATGGTTGGGTTCTTCATTTTGATCTTGCCATAACTTCATCACCGGTAGCGCTAGGTTTATAGGTAGAAAAACATCTGTCCCATAGACCATTTGAAAAGGCGAAATGCCGATAGATCTTTTAGTGCTTATGCGGTTTGCCTACAATGCATATTTTAGGTGTATGTGCCAAGACCTTTTATTTTCATCCAATACTTTCTTAATTATATTTACCAGGCTCTTGTTAGAAGACTCGACCAATTCGTTCCCCTGGGGGTAATATGCTGTGGAATGGCCAAGAACGATGTTATACTTTTGATAGAAGCTGATCATAGCCATAGATTTAAAGGCCTGGGCATTGTCAGTACCTATCTTTCGGGGACAACCGAATCTTGACAAAATATTGTCTTCCAAGAAATCGATTACCACCGAGTCTGTTTCCCTTTTGGTTGGAATGGATTCCACCCACTTAGTAAAATAATCTGTAGCTGTTAAGATCCACTTGTTTTGAGCACTAGAATGGGGATTAATCTCGCCTATGAAGTCTAGACCCCATTGCTGAAATGGGGCTTCAGCTTTGACTGGAACTAGAGGCAGTGCCGGGAGCTTCTGTTTACCTGCGAATAGTTGACAAGGGTTGCAGGCACACACTTTGGCATTGACGTCTGAAAAGAGTTTTGGCCAGTAGTACCCAGCCCTCAATATATTATAAGTTGTAGCTCTCCATGCGTGATGCCCCCCACAGACTCCCTCATGAAATTCATCTATAACCCGCTGAGTTTCCGATTCGACTAAACAGACTAACAGGAAACCGAGTGGATCTTTCCAATATAGCTGACTTTCTGTGATACAATATTTAACTACATGGAGTTTTAAAGTTATGGCTTTGGATGTTGATAGCTCATTTGGGCATTTTAGAGTTAGCAGGTATGACACTATGTCTCTGTACCAGCCTGATGATAAGAACTTCTCTTCGATCTTGTTTGGACTTGTTTCCTCATTCAACTCATTTAGGTCCGTGTCTTCATCGCCTTCCTGCAGGCAATTGATATCTAGGGCTCTGAAATTTGACTCAGCTAAGAGTTTGGCCAGGCCTTGTCCTTTTATCAATTTGGTCAGTTTGACTTCTAGATCAAATTCTTGGATTTTGGCGAGCCATCGCCCTCTTTTTCCATCGTTGTCTGGGTGTACCAATATATCCTTCACAGAACTGGTAGGAACATACGTGATTATATTTGAATGTAGTACATAAGTTCTGAATGCCTTTAATGCTTTTACCATTGCGTACGCCTGTTTTTCTATTATGTCATACTTCAGTTCTGTGTCTCTAAGGATTTTGCTAAAAAACGCAATCGGTTGTTCGAATCCTTCTCCATTTTTTTGTAGGAGCAACGTGGCAATAGTGTGTTCAGAGGAAAATGAGAAAATAAGAAAATCTTTTAGATAGTCTGGGCTTGCTAACACAGGTGCCTCGCTTATGAATTTCTTAATATGCGTGAACGATGCTCTAGCCTCGGTTGTCCAATTTACTCCACTGTCCTTCTTCAACATACCCATGATCAATTTAACAATCTCAGCGAAATTCGGGATAAACCTTCGTAAAAGATTTATTCTTCCTAAGAAAGATTGAATCTCTTTTCCATTTCTGGGAATATTTATAGTATCTATTGCTTCAATCCTCTTAGGATCAATCCTGATTCCATCCCTAGATACGATATGGCCCAAAAGCTTACCTTCCTGCATGGAGAAATGTGACTTCTTTGGGTTTAAAGATAGACCAAACCTGCAGCATTTTTCGAAAGTCTGTTTAAGATGGATCAAGTGTTCTTCATCGGTTTTAGAGAAAACCGTCAAATCATCGAGGTAAATGACTACGAACTTGTCCCTTTCTCCTATGAAAGCGATGTCCATAGCGCGTTGGAATGTGGCCCCTGCATTCATCAAACCAAAAGGCATTTTGTCATACATGAAGGTACCCCATGGTGTGGTGAAAGCAGTTTTTTCCCTGTCTTGTTCATTCATGGCGATTTGATTATAACCAGAGAACCCATATATCATAGACATTCGGTTTGCTCCAACTACTTTTTATAGCACATGGTCCATTTTGGGCAGCGGATAGTTGTCCTTGAGAGATGACTTATTAAGATTCCTGAAATCCACACACAATCTGATTTCCCCACTCTTTTTCCTAACCAGGACCAGGTTTGCTACCTAGTCCGAATATCTCAGAGGTACGATTATTTTCACGTCTAGAAGTTTCTTAACTTCTTTTTCGATCACAGGTAACAAAATGGGGTTGATCTATCTAAGCTTTTTCCTAAAAGGTTTGACCCCAGGCTTCAAAGGTATCTTGTGATCAATTATGGAAGTATCATATGTTCTTAACTCATCATAAGACCAGGCGAAAACATCCTTATACTATCTGAGTAGGTCTTTATACTTACTTTTCATTTTGGGAGGAAGGAACTTGGATATCTTTACTACCCTGGATTCTTTTTCAGTTCCCAAATCACAGTCCTCCACTTCTTTTGGTTGGGGTTGTAAAGTGGATTTTATAGGTACGTCATTCTGATCAAAAATTCTTTCTAAAGGAATCAATCCTTTTGGAATTTGGTTGTTTTTAAGGACCAGCATACGATGATCCGCAATTTTTTCTTGGAAGGCTTCAGGATCTTCCCCTTCTTGCATGATCCATATCGGGTCATTTTGATTTTCTTGGTCTGCATGAGTTTCGGAGAATTCACCCACTGCTGCAAGAAATTTATTGATTTGTTCGTCATCGTCAAAGACCTGCCAGTGTCGGATATTGTCTGGTATAGAGGGTTTGTATCTAATTTCAATGTGATACTTCAATTTGAAAGTCGTGGGAGGAGAGAAGCTTGAGGCTGCTTTTGCCAATGCATCAGCATGTGAATTCTCTACGCGAGGGATAAAGTGGACATTTACGGATGAGAAAAAGTTTTCCATGAGATCCCAAGAACAATTTCTGTATGTTCTCAATCTGGGATGCTTGGCTAGGTACTGTCATTTTATTTGTTTGACTATTAACTTTGCATCACCATATACCTCTAAGTTATTTATATTTAGCTTCTTGGCAGCCTCTAATCCTAAGACCAACGCTTCATATTCGCATACGTTGTTAGTTTAATCTATATCCCACTGCAGTCGGTAGGAAAAAGGAACAACGAACTTACCTCCGGGAGCCACTAAAAACAGTGTTGCGCCCGCCCCTTCAAAAGATGAAGCACCGTCAAAATACATTTTCTAGACACCGGTGTTACACATATCCTCTGTCATGTAACTTGACTCCTCTCGCTCTATATCATTTTCCTGTGGACAACCATCTAAACCACCATCAAAAGACAAGATACAATTTCCCAGATCTTGGTCCGCAATGTAAATAGGGAAATTGTTTGGGTTTTGAGGGTGACTCACTGTATATGTTAATCTCGTTTCTCTGTACAAATGAGTGAACTGACCACTGAACAAAGGAATTGTGGCAAATGTCATGTCCAATTGAAGAGAACCCCCCATCTTGGCTCCGCATGATCTAGATAACAGCAAGCCATACTTAGGGGGAATATCTACGATAACCACATCCATCAGGATACTCTTAACCGGGACCTATGCCAGGGTAACTACTAGATCTTTTATCATCCCCATACACTTAACCCTTCTTGAGTCAAAAGAGTATAGATCTCCATAAGTTCTAGTGATCTGGAGACCCAACTTGTCCATTATAATCTTAGGCATAACGTTATGGGAGGCTCCGAAGTCTAACATGCAATTATGTAGCAATTGATCATAAACATTCAGAGTGATATAAAAGGGAGCAATGATGTCTTTGGCCCCTTCAAAATGGGGACCAAAGGTGATGTTAGGTTTGTCATCTTCCAGGCTTAAAACATCAGACTGGCTTTCTATCTCAGAGACACCCATCGCTTTGGTAATTTGCTTCCGATAAACGGGGTTTTTTGCTAATTCTACCAAAGGGATTGGTATCTTAATTTTATTTATCTCATTTTCAAAACTGAAAGCTCCGCTCACCTTGTCTGTTTCTTTGGTTAAGACTTCCAAATCCTTCCTTTCCGACTTATTTGCTTGGACCGCTTTATCACTCATGGTCCTGGTTGAAGACGTAACTTTATTTGCTATTTCGGTTCCTTGTGCTTGGGTTTCAACTTTTTCCCCTTCGGACTCTTGTGTGCTTACTACTTTAGTTTTTTTTTTGGGTAATAAGGTCTCTTCCGAACGAGGCTCATAAGCTTCACCTCTTTGGAGGATTTTCTTGGGTTGAGTAGTTGAGGTGGGCTTACTCTTAGATATTAAGTTGTACTTTGGTTGAAACTCAGCCATTATCATCTCAGTTTCTGGTTGACACTCACGGAGATCAGTGTGATCACCTTATTCACCCTTATTCGATGGTCGTGGCATGTTTAGAGATTTTTCATAGTCTTCTCGAGTCACATATGGTTGAGTGCAGTCATCACCGAAGTTCGTGACATCATTATCTGAATCTCTAAAGTCTTGAAAACCGTTCGCTCCTATAAAATTTTCATTCTTTAAGGGGGCTTGTATTTTTTGATCTTCATTTTTTATTTGTCTTTGTTGGTTCGGGGGATTGGGGTTCCTCTTGAAATCCTTTTTGGGGAAAGAGTCAGCTTTGGCATGTTTGAGCTCGATTCTGGATATTTTATTTGACAGTTCTTTAATTACTCTGGCCATATCATCTACCCTATCATCTGCGGGTCTATTAGACCCTGACTGACCTGCTTGTTCTCTAAAGCATATGGTCTCTCGGTTTCCTATTTCTACTTTAGCTTTAAGCTTACCCGAAGCCATCATATTAGACTCTATTTCTAATGCATCGTCCTGCATTCGGTTTAGGGTGGCTCCCCTTCTTTCTCGCAAAAGGAGTGCAAAATCCAGTTTGAAAGCTCCGACGAAAGTTACTTTAGCCGCAGGTTGGGACGGTTTAACCTCGATTGGGATCTTATTATACAGTTTGTTGAATCTTTGGATAAATTCCATGACTGTTTTTGAATTCTTTTTTCTCAAAGACCCAAATTCGGTTAAATAATATAGATGGTCTTTTCTCTCGCCCCATTGTCTGAGGAAAGCATCTTCCAAAGCATCATAAGACAAGATAGATGCTGCAGGTAGGCTCCGAAACCAAGTTCGGACCTGGCCTTTGAAGGTTTGGACAAGAAGTATCGAATATACGTCCTCATGTTCGATACCCAGGATATCGGCGAATTGATCAAAGAAATTAATATGTTTGGCCGCGGTCAGATCCCCTTCCCTGGTGAACTTCGGTAAATTTTTTATGTAATTTTCAGGAAGGTCATGTAGAGGGACGGGCAATACTAAGGGAGCATATCTGGCTACAAAATTCGTAAAAATTCTAGGAGGGGGGGCAGGCCCTTGGCCTCCAGCTCCTCCTAGAGGGGCTCCTCCCCCTCCTCCTCCGATAAACCCTCCACCTCCTCCTACAAACCCTCCACCTCCTCCTTCGGCAGCTGCCATTGTTATTTGTGGAAAGTTATAAAGGGGGTTTTGAAAAATTAAAAGTGACTCTTTGTTTTCTTCGCGAAGAGGAAAATCCGAAGAGAAAAGATAAGGAACGCGAGGACTCGGTTCCTCGGATTTGCAAGAGACAAAATCAGGAGAAACGATGGGTGTGGAAACCGAGTGTGTAACACACGCTTCAAAATTTGGTGAAGTCAAGAAATTCAACTGAAGGAAAGATGGTATGTCAAAAGCCGACGAACTTTCGAGAGGGCCCTTTCCTTTGTGTACTAAGGGGATTGTCGGATGAATCTCACTCCTAACTTTGGAGCAATTTGGCATTGAAACTTTAGTATCAAAGGGAGGACTGAGTGAAGTTGAGGGTTCATAAGAACTCTTAGTATTTAGTGGTGGGGTTTTAAGTTTGTAAACTGTAGCGATTGGCTTAAGAGAGCCTCTCGCCTTTAGAACTTTTTCGGGATCGATAACAGGCGTAATCTGCTTACCATCCGAGTTTTGTCAGGTATTCCTTCGACCGGATGCCAGTCTATATTTGTGGAGTCACCAAGTGAAAGATTAGAAAGCCTTAAAAGGTGTGTACTCTTTGTTCACTATCAAAGAGTAACACTTTCAACGAAAAACAAATGTCGTTTTCCAAGGGAAAAAGATTTCGTAACTTTGGTCCCCGGCAACGGCGCCAGAAAGATATTGTTCCAGAGTCTGTACTTAAGGCTTAGAAGTACAGTGTCTAGGAATCCAAAAGTGGGTAAAAGGTGTAGGAGAGAGAAATGTCAACCTTCGGCAAAGGAAACTAGGGAAGATTTCGACGTTGGCGTTGTCTAGCTTCCAACTGTTCCTGGATAGTTATATCTTGTTCAATGGTTGTCCATGAATGTTCAAGTTCGACCCGGTTAGTAGTTGTTTTAAGAATAGTATCGAAAAGGTTAAGGTGATGTGTGTTTGATTCGATAATCTGGGTTCGATATTAAGCTGTGTTGGTACAGGGACAGTCATGGAGGAACAGTAAAATAACAAAAAATTTCAGTGAGAAATTAAGTGCTGTCTCAATTTGGTCGTATTAAAGAGAATTTATAATTTCGAAAAGAAACGGAGTGCAAATCAAAGGCTCTTTCCCGTAACCGAGTTATATCTTAATAAAAGGTATGAGGTGGGAGAAAAACATTAAGCTGTCTATGGTGTAAGGCTCCTATCAAGGGGGAATCTCACGTATAAACAGAAGAGGAAAACTGTAAGAAGATAACCGATGTAGCAGAGAATATGTGTAGAATTCTGAAAATATAGACTGGTCTTACACCCGCTAATAGCTGGTACAGAGGAAAAACAGTAAACAATTACAGAAAACCAAAATTCATTCGCTATAGTAGTGGTTGTACTAAATTATAACGAAGCATTCATCAATTAAGAATATGAAATGAAATGAAATATGAGATATGAGAAAACAAACTCACAACAAAGTCTTGACGGAATTGAGAATCTTCAGATTTGCTTTGTATTAACTCTAAAATTTGTAAAAACTCTGTTACAATCGACACAAAAAGGTCCAGCCCCGTTTATTTCTTTCTGTGGTATATTTATACAATTTTACAAATAAGATAGAATCTCAATAGTCACAAAATTTTGGTTATGACAGGGAGGAGAGCAATCGCTCCATTTCTTCTTCTCTATCTTCACTTGGTGCCTGACGTTTGCCCTCGCGCGGGCTCGGTACAGGTGACACATCTTTCAACCAGCTGAGATATTAGTCGTGACGATTCTGCTTGACAGCTGGCTTCAAGGAAGTAACATTCTCGGGCTAACTGTTGCAGCCTGTCTTCCATCTGTCCATCTATGATGTCGATGGCACATAATTGCGCACTGGGTCTAATCATGCATTTGTCTATTTGGAATATATCCACCATAGTCATGTGGGAAATATCGGCCGAATCTCTTTCCTCTTTTTCCTTTAGATCAAGCGATATTTTTTCCACATTCATCTGCATCAACGTCTCGGCATTACCTCCGCTTTCAATGCCTAGCAGATCGCTGTCTATAGAAATGAAGGCCTCTTCTAAGGAATTGGTTATATTTTTGGCTTGTTGCTTGCCTTCGGCGATGTTATGCTCCCATTATTTTAATAGGATGTTCCCTCTAGTTTTCTCTGAAATGGTGAACTTGGGAGTACTTTCCGAAACCCTGTTGTTTGTGGCTATCACAGCCTCTTGGAAGGCGACTCGAGCTGCTCCGACTTCCCTTTCTCTAGTGGATAAGTTCTCCGAAACCTGGTTGACTAGCAAACAGTTGTCCCGGATCGCTTCTACCTTAGCGAGCAAATTTCGCTGTGCCGCAAAGACTCTACTCCGAATCTTGATCGCCTGGGATTTGAACATCCCGATGTTTATCATTCTATTCTCAACGATCTCTACCCTAGCCTGTAGTTATTCAATCAAATCCCTTTGTTGGCTCGCTTGCGTCTGACCATCCCGGACCACCAGCTATGCTTGCTCGAGCTTAGTTTTGAGCATCTCTATCTCGTTTTTATTGGCCAACCTGGCCTGCTCTATTCCTACGCTTGCCTGGTCTTTAACAGTCTCTGTCGCTGTGACCAGTCTGGCTTCAAGGGTCCTAATGAGGCGATTTTTTCTTTTAAGTTGGTTTTTTAAGAGCCCGACTGAAAATTGATTCACCGAGGCATATGCTACTAGTGTCCCTGCTATTTCAGTGGTGAATTGCTCATTCTTCTTGTACTTTGCATCATTTATAATTTTATATTTCTTGGTAGTTGACTCTCCTTCCTGATAGAATTCCCTTTTTACTACTGCCTTTCTCTTCTTATCGAAGAAAAACTCTTTCGGACGGAGTTCTTCTACCCTTATGGGCCTCAACTCTTCATTGAATAACCATCCTACATCGATATTTCCCTACTTCGACTGCAAGGGGGTAACTGATGTGATAGGTTCTCCAATCTGCTTCGCTGATTTTCCTGGAGTAGTGACCGAACTTTTCTTCTTCGGTGGGTCTAGAGTCTTTATCTCTGCTTCCGGACTCTTCGTTTGCTCCCCCTCGTCCTGGTGTTTTCCTTGATCGGGAGTCACATCTTTAGAGCCTTCAGCATCTTTCTGTTTTTCCTTCGACGTACTCAGACCCTCACCTCGCAACACTGCAGGAAGACAACTACGTCGATGTTCCTAGAACTTCAGAACATCGGCTCTTTCCTCGGGTGCTAAAGTTTGTATCCAAGCCAGAATCTCAGCATAGGACCTTGCACCTCGGAAAATGTTATCCGAGGGTGAATTCTCATGCTCAAATCTCTTGAGCCCGCAATTGGCCAAATGATTTCTCACGACCCTCTGCAGATCGTGTTTCTTGTATTCAATGGAGACCAAATTTAGGTCTTCCAGAGCTGCTACCTCAACTTTGGCATGCCCGAAATCTAATAAAGAATAAGAATTCAAATGAACAGGAAAAGGTGGCCATACCTTCTTTGAATATCCCTTAAGCTCTTTGCTTATACCACTGATTACTATCTGTCGGGCAACCTTACGACAAGCCAGCTTGTCGGGAATGAACAATGGCAGCGCATGCTAGGGAACAGAAGCCCCAAAAACTCTAAGGTATGAAAATTCTGCTTCCACATACCAGTCTGCTATGCTGCTCAGATTCGTTACTATGCTGTCTGAGATCCGGGGTGGTGGGTGACCAAAAATGGTGACATGCAGAGGCACCATCACCCAGTTAAATATTTCATACACAAAATTTTCCGCTTTGTTTTCCCATAATTTTGCATGATATACATGTATGGGTTCGTCTTTGGCCGGAGTCCAACTCCAGCTCATTAATGGAAATGCTGTCATAGAACAAATTGCGTCCATAATGTATGCAGACACGAAGAATGAAGATGCCTTCCCATTCTCTTTCTGCGCCCGATACTCTGTGACTCGGCTATTCAAGCTATCAGAAAGCATCTTTGCCCAGTCAAAGGAACTGCCTTCTGTGACCTGAAACATTAGAGGCACCCATGAAAGAAAAAAATGTGAGGTGTCCTCTTTCCTGTATAACCTGCATGTCATCATGGCTACATATTTGTACTGCGGTTCTAAAGAAGCGATTGAATATATGCCGTGGGTATCAGCTCTGAACTTCACGGTGTTTGAAACCTAATCCTTTATTAAACTGGACATGGTTTTATCATACTATACACATTCCTTCTGCTTGAACTCGTCCAAGAATTCAGCACCATATGTGTGGTCAGACGTCGTGGGCAACTTATACATGGTTTGCAGATGTTCCGGCCTGAAAGTCCCGATGGTGACTTTCTGCTCATTCATGATGGTTCTGGTCGGTATGTCCACATTGTCCAATGCCCATCGGACCATGTCATAATATAGAAGCAACCGTGGCCTGGCTGCTACTCTGTGCATTCCAGATTGGATGACTATTTTGTATTTGGTGGTTATATCATCTTTTTCGTTGTTGCTGGAGTCGTTGGAATAGTCCACCAACTCTGCCTGTAGAACATCCAAAACGAACGACCAATTCGGGACCAAATCAATACTTCGAGGTGAAGTATCAGAGACATTGTCTGAGCCTTGTCCCGAAACCTCAACATTTGCCTTTGATGCTTTTCGCGGAGCCATGACTGGAGATTGCGTTTTGGTTCTTCTACGATAGAAATGCATATACATACAGAAGTCAGTTGCTCAGAGATACTGTGCTCTGTGTAATATGAAATGCATTTGTTATAATGAAACACAACCCTTATATATATTTGAAAACTCGGTACCTTTCAGAATGAGTCTGTCAAATCATATTTAGAAATAAATTTTGCCATAAAAATCCGATCTTATTACCCTATTTTCTCATTAATGCCATAAATTTTGGCAGTTTAAAATTCCAGTGGCGTATGGAAAGGCCAAGGCTACCTCGTAAATCATGTAGACATCAAATCGAGGGATATGTATTGATTTAGCTTAATTAATCTAGTTTTACCAACGTTAATCAATATTTTGGTACTCGTTATATCGGGGATTTTACTTTAGCATTTCGAATCTCTAACACCCGCGACTGCGATGATCGATTTTGGTTAATAAAAAGGTAATCGCGATTAGGGGCTTAATTAATTTCATAATTATTATATTCGCCATATCGCAACTCGGAGCTTCGAAAATGCGTTTCCGGAAAGTCAGCATGCCGAGCCACGAAACCACGAGATCGCGATAACATGACTTAATTAAAAGGGAAGATAATCTTGGATTAAGTGATTAATTAATCACGTTTATATCCTTATCGTGATTTCGCGAGTCGGGTTTTAGACGGTGTAACTTTTGAAAAGGAAAATGACGAGTGGCGAAATGCCGACAGAAATTTTTACCATGGTTTAGCTTTTACCTTCAACCTTGACATGGGTTACTAGAATAAGGACCTCGTTTTCTCGGCTATCAAGGCTATGACGTTGAATTTTTGGATTTGGAGAACGCCGAGGTGTGAAACCTCGACGACGTTTAAACATGTGTTAGGGAAAACTTTACCCTTGTTACTGTCCTGAGTAAAAAATTAAAATGATTTCGCTATTTCGTAGCTCGGGGCATGTGACTTATATGAATTATAGTATCCGACCTATGAGATCCCGAGGTAGAATAAAAGAGGAAAAGCTTTAACAAAAGGTAGGACTCGTTTCGAGAGTATAACAATCATCGCTGCTCGCGTGATAAAGCTTCGGAGATCTTGATACCTCAGAGGGAAAATATGAAAACCATCTTTAGATTTCGAGCATTTAAAATATGAAATTTGTGATGGGATTAGAAAACAAAGGCGGCTTCAACACTTGGATTAGTGACTAAACTTCTTCCACCTCTCTCAAGTCCCTAGGTCTACGCACACCTATCATCTCCAACACCTATATAAGGGTATCTTATGGATATCTTGTATCCAATATTGTAGGTTTGATTAATTCATCCTTGGGAATATTCATTGGTCTAATGCCCCCACTATAATTCCGAGTTTAATTAATTCTTAATGTATATATAATTTGTGACTATGACCAAGCGATGTATATGCAAAATGTATTTCTAAGTTTTAATAAATAAAATGTGGTGTCAGTTGATGGGGGACATGGATGAATTAATCCACGAGAGATGGGAGGGTCTAGGAGAATGTCTAAGAGAGGGGTCCAAGGGGGAATTACCCATGTCTATAATTCCACCCACATTCCTAAATTTTATTATCATTATGTATTAAACTCTATTTTTTGATTGAATGTACCCAAATCCAATCATTAAATGCATGTAAGAGGGTGGGTGTGAGAAGTCACATCCCATAGTTATTGGAATCATGGGGGTTGAGTACAATCAACTTGGGGAAGTTTGTGAGTTAGGAAAGCATTCTGAAGGGAGGAAATTCATATGGGATGTTACAATAGTGGTAGAGTGAATGTTTTTGCAGGAATGGAAAATAAAGAGCAGAGAGGAAGAGTTTGGAGTTGGAGCAACCATGGAGGGTGAATTTCGGAGCGTGTTGGAGCATTTTTGGAGTGATTTGGAGTGAAATGCTGAAAAGCTAGGTTTTCAAGCCTGAAGAGTGAACTCCTGTGTGATTTGCACTATAACAAAAAGTTTTTGTTGTTGTTTTCTTGTAGTTTTCCTGAAAACGAGTTCCTAGTAGAGATATTCCTAGATACTTGTGCCAGAGAGACCCTAATAAATGAATGGGATGCATGAGAGACTAAGATCAATGAAGTGGTACATTCCTTGGGTTGGGAAAGTCAAGAGGAAGAGTGCTAGTGGAAAATCCGGATAACTATAGAAGAATAGTAGTGAGTTATGGGATTTATGAGTTGGGAGTGGATAATGAGAGACCAACCTCTTTAATGGATTGCTAGCCCCATTTCGGGGGTGAATTTTTGTTGATATTTGGAACAACAAGTCTATGGTTGCATGGAATGTCCATCCCAAGAAGATGGTTGCACAACTAAATTAAAATATAAGTTTTCCACTCTGTGTTTAATAAGAATTTATATGATGTTGTGTTGAGTTATTTAAGTTGCGTTGATGTCTTTTTTAGCATGTTGTAGATGCATTTAAATAATGGTAACAAACAATATATAAATTTGGTTGTAATTCATAGTTAGTAAGCTATAAGAATTGAGTTAGCAGAAAATTTTAATTTTTATGAGTATTTCCGCATGTAATGGACCTCAGTTAGGCCAGGGAATGTTACAATTGGCATGGTTCCACTCATAGATTGTATATTACAACCTTATGACCTCAAGGTATTATAGGCCTATCACAACTTTTCACTTCAACCTAGAAGCTTCATCATGTACAATATCAAATTTCAAGTGAGTCTCTTCTTCTCTTCTCATTTCTAACATTAGGGTTTCTGGTTCACTAAAAAATTGCAAGTTAATTAACCCTAGTTAGTTTTCTCTTTTTCCTCATTTAATTTAATGGTTAAACAAAATATAAAGTTTCTCGGTTTATGATTGAAATGGAATGAAGAATATAATATACTCTCCTCTTTCCCTCTTTCCAATAATGTGTGTGGAGCACATGCACAACATACTCAGGTGGTCTTTCATTTATCCCTCCTTTCATTTTACATATGTAACACAAATCCATTCATTTACTTAAAAAAAGAAAAAAGAAAAAAATCTCTAAATTTTTCAAAAAAAATCGAAACATCTAACACATAAATTACCAAATATAAAAATCGATATTATTAATTTTAAATAATATATAACAAAAATTTGAAATTAATAAACACAAAATCTTTATAAAATATATTGAAACTCGTTAAAAAAAACAAACCAAAATAATACTACAATACAATTGAGTTAAAAAATAATAATACAAATAAATTAATAATACAAAGAATCACAAATTGAAAAATTAATGCTACACTTCAATAAAATAGAAGTAGACAAATCTATCATATAATACTTTCAAAAGAATCAAACATTGCAAAATTAAATTATCGATTAAGATATTTACAAGTTTTAGAGAAAATTAGTGAAATTGACATGTGGAAAAAACATGCT
>JASDQU010753307.1:14941-30008 GCA_032191745.1 Picea mariana | reverse complement strand
CCAATGTTTTAAATGTTAACAAATCCAAAGTTTTGAGCATCGACACTCTTTTTGAATTTTTTTTATTTTTATTTAAATGTTTACATATCCAAAGTTTGGAGCATGGGAATTCTTTTTTAAGTACTTAAACAAGCCTGACACAATGCATTCTTTTTTAAATGTTTACATAGCGTGAGGCCCTTAAACAGTCCTGACAACCTTAAGTGTTTACTTAACAAGCTTGACAACCTTAAATGTTTACTAAACATACCTGTCACAATACATTTTTCTCCAATTTTTGGATACAATCTTGTATGTTGTGAATTTGGGTAGTATTGTTGTCCGTCGGCACTCGCATAGTCGACTATAATGATGGAATTGCTTCTACATCATATGTTTCATATTTCTTCTATATTTGGAATGCAATCTAGTCATCATTGAGCATACACATATTCTTCACTGATTCACTAGTGGTTGCTTGCGCGTTGGTTCATTGGTTCATTGGATGTTTCTTATTGTTATTTGCTTCAACTTTGAAAAGTTGAGGTCCTCCAGCTGCAGTTAGACCTCTTGGTGCTTTCTCACTGGTTTGTTGTTTTTTTCTTTCTCTTGTTTTCTTCAAATTTTCAAGGTTGAAGTCCTTCACCCGTAGTTCGACCTGTTCTTTCACTTTGCAGGGTTGAAATCATGCACCCTTGTTTGCTTCAACTTTGCAAGGTTGACGTCATGCGCCCGTAGTTGGACCTGTTATTGCACTTTGCAGGGTTGATATCTTGCACCCACAATTGGACCTGCGATTTTGTTGTTCACCATTCACGAGTAAGTTTCAATATCATAGTTTCATTCCTATTTGTTGTTTACTACTTACTGTTTACGGTTTGCTAGTAGGAATGTTCAATACTAGGAGGTGTTGAAAATCAAAATAAATATAAAAAAATATAGAAATAATAGTCGAGTGAAAATGCTCTTACAGAACATCCTTAAATGTGACTACTGAGATTAAAGAAAAAGGAATGTATTACTATCCCCGAAAAGTGTTGAACAAGAAAGCTTGTTGCCTTTGCAAAATGTTCTTGTAGAAGAAAACTACAGCTAGGTATAGAAGGGATAAGTATGGTACAAAGTTAAGCAAGCTACAAGAAAATTCGACAACATTGTCAGTCCTTATCCATCTTTATCAGTGACATATTTCAGTAAGTTATAAAAAAATAGTTGCAGGACCTAAAATGCAAATCCTGGGTGGAGGATGAAGATAAAACACACAACGACCCAAGTCCAAACATTATTTTTTGTTTCTCCTTTGTTGGCAAGTTAAATTATTAGTTGGCACTGGAGTTTGAACATTGGTTTCTTTGTAGATTATGGTATGGGGATCAATAGGCTTGTGACAAACAAGATGTGTAATTGCAGGATTAGGGGGATTATCAATAGGTTCGGGAAAATCAAGGGATCCTGGAGGATTAGGCTAAGGGTCCACAGGTTTTAACCAGTACAATACTATTCAAAACCTCTAAAGACAATTGACAAGAATTTTTATTGCATAGATCATACCTTACATCTTCACATACTCGGCACTGGGATGGTAATGGTTTACCCTCTTGTGCATACATTGCAAGTCGCTCTGTCAACTAGGGGATGGTACAAAAGTTAAGCAAGCTGCAAGAAAATTCAACAACATTGTCGGTCCTTATCCATCTTTATCGGTGACATATTTCAGTAAGTTGTAAAAAAAAATTGCAGGACCTGAAATGCAAATCATGGGTGGACGATGAAGATAAAACACAAAACGACCCGAGTCCAAACATTAAATCTTGTTTCTCCTTTGTTGGCAAGTTAAATTCTTAGTGGGAACTGGATTTTGAACATTGATTTGTTTGTAGATTATGGGATGGGAATCAGTAGACTTGTGAGAAACAAGATGTGTAATCGCAGAATTAGGGGGATTATCAATAGGTTCAGGAAAATCAAGGGATCCTAGAGGATTAGGCTAAGGGTCCACAGGTTTTAACCAGTACAATACTATTCAAAACCTCTTAAAACAACTGGCAGGAATCTTTATTGCATAGATCATACCTTACATCTTAACATACTCGGTGCTAGGATGGTGTTGGTTTACCCTCTTGTACAGACATTGCAAGTTGCTCTGTCAACTGAGGGATGGTACTAAATCACCCTCTTGTGCAGCCATTGCAAGCCATTTTGTTCACTGCCTGTGTTTACCAAATGGATAAACTCTAGGTGTAAAGGGTAGAAAAATGATTCCATATCGGAGCCCAGTGACAAAGGTGTAAAGACATATGGCAGTGCATAAAGTAACGAAGAGCTTAGGAAGGTGACAAAATGCTTGTAGACGTGGGAAGATTTTAGGACCTTATCTCTTCCACAGATAGTTATTTTTTGCGTGAATGAGACATGGTTAACCACATGTCAGGGTTTGCAGCATGGTGGACACTTAGCACCGACGAGATTTGGTTATTGTTTCTTTTTTATTAAATTAGTCTAGATAGTTGTCTTTCAAAGTCCCACATGCACGATGTTCAATCTACATTTATTGCACGTGTTCGTACTACTCTATCCCGTACTGCTCCGAGAGTTGTACAAATTCTGCATTTTGAAACTCCGGAAGTGCCGAATAGCCGAAGTCTTGAAGTCCTTGATAAGGATGGCTAAAGTAATCTTGGGTTAATTAATAGTAGGTGTGAGTTAATGACTCCAGGAGAAAGTCACTTCAGGAGACTTCCACGCTTCACATTCAAAAACTCCTGAAGTTATGAATTGGCGCCATGTCTAAGTATGGTTAGAAGAATGATAAAACTTTAGCAGTGGCGCTAAAGTAGAAGGGTCACCCAGATCGCAGTTTGCAAAACTGATCGACGTCTCAGATTCATTTCAGAAATAAGAGGAACCCAAACGTTAATCCCTAAAAGGGTTCCGAAATTAAAACCATGGTATAGCTTGAGAAGAAGTTGTCTACACATTCAGTTATCTCCAGTGGCCTCAAACAACATGCAGGCATGTCAATGATCGATATAGAACCCACCTTTGTCACAGCCATATTGACATACAAAAAAGGAAATGGGATTTTCTCCTCATCTTTTTGTTTCTGAAACCATATGTTTAGTGCATTTTCTAGGTTGTCCCCTTTCCAATCACATATGCCCACTTTCATGCCATGGACATCATACCATAGCTCTTTCGATAATGGAAGTGCATAAGGATTCGTGAGACGAATTCAGAGTTTTCATTCTCTGAGGAAAACCACATATAGTTGTTGGTTTTATGTTGGACTTTGGGTCTTCCAAAGCATCTTCTATCACCATTTCCACATCTGGACCTTGTCTTGTAGAAATGATTCTTTATAACCTAAATGTACAGTTCATTGATCTGTCTCAGGATGAGTGCCCCAGTGCCCAATCTTAGAATATATTCTTCATCTTGTGTTATGTGTTATGTGTTATGTGTTGGTTCCATTCCTGTGGTAGAGGTCCATGAACACCTAACTCTTCCCCTTTTTTCTATCCCATAGACCATCTATGTGAGTGCTCTGAGTGGGAGACATCCACAAGTCGTTTCAGATCTGTTTAGTGTTGATTTGTGAAGAGTGAGGATGAAATTAAAAGATGAATATGGTTATAAAGATATATACAATGACTATCATAATGCTTATAAGGTGCACAACGAAAATAAGTTCTAAAATTATATGTCTTAAATACTCAGTCTTTTTACTGAGCAAGTTTATACTATTGTTTTATTTGCATTATCTCTTCTATATGGTTGATCACTAACTATATCTTTGTTTCTTTTTCATATTCTATAGCAACCATGGAGCACTGAATTTGAAACGAAAAAGGTTGAAGGATACATGGAAAAATTGGTATGCACTCCCAAACTTATAGTTTTCTTTTTTGTTATTTGCGTATTATCTAAACATAGCTAAGAAACGTCTTGAAAATCACAACTTAAAAGATGGAGTAAGTAATATATGTTGAGTGCTATCAAATAGATGTAGACTCCATTGTACATGAAAACATCGACCAGGTATTGCATAACAATTCCCTTTTTAGATTAGATGCATTCTCATATACTGTGGGAGATTGCCTCTTCGATGCATTTCAAGTTCTATTGCACTTTTGTTATTCCTTGACCGAGCTGCACAATGGATTGATAGATCATTTCTGGGTTGTTTAGAAAATGGCAACATTGAGGCATTAGAGTCATATCAATACGAATTGGCATCTGATTTTCTTTGCCAATTGCATGGAATACATTATGTCAATAAGTATCTTTCAAAGATGCGGTTGTCTGCATCTACAACTCTACCTCCACATGAGAGAGGACTTTGGGGAGATACATTTTGTATACAGTGGCTAGCCAAGTGGCTGAATATATCAATTGGAATTTGGTCATTAACAAGAAAAATAATATATCTACTATTCAACAAAACTGCATCTAGAGATCCATAATGCATCTTGTTCCATGATGCCAATCCTCTAAGTGGTCATTATGAACCACTACTCTATAAAAAATTATCCATATGCAATCTTGGAGGATCTGATATTTACTTTTCCCTCACCTGCAAAGACCTTCAATCGCATTGGAAACGAATTATGCATTATATACACTCTCATGGATTACACATAGCAAGACCTACTACATCTACTTTTGGAGATAGTATGTTCAATGCAATTATCTATTTGATGGCAACAGAGTTTGATGTGCACTCATTGCACATTTACACAATGCAATCCTTTTGTAATGCAATTATAGGTGGCAGACAACAGGCATTTAACTACTTTCATCAACACCTTCTGCCATATCTCATAGAAAGTATGCTGATAGTTGGAAGTTGGCAACAATACCTTGTAAACATGGCAATGCCATATGAGAAAGTAAATATAGAGGTTGGTACATTTTGTTTACAATGGATATCTATCATATTCAAAGTAAATATCCAAGTCTGGTCAACCCTTTCAGATAGTACTATCCATTTCTACTGTATTGATTCAAACTACAATCAAACAATTGACATCATGTCGTCGAAAACAGATACGCCACACATCCATTATCAACCTTTGATAAGAAATAATTTCAATTCAAGATTCATTATCCATGCCAACCAAACCGCATCGAATCTACATTAGCGTCACATATTGTCTAATCACGATGAAACTCATCCCAATTGTCATCAGGTCATAGAGAGCTTAAAAAAAAGTGCAGACTGACTTATCACAACTTGAAAAAGGTCATACGTGAAAGAAATAAATACATTGGTGCACTTCCTTCTAGACCTATGAATTGTACGACCGATCATCATGAGGTGAAAGGTAGCTCGACCAAGAAACACAAACTCACATATCACAACCTAAAAAAAGTTGTGTGTGCACAACATGAGCGCATTTACACAGTTCCTACTGAACACAAACATCACATGTCCAATGACAAAGACCATCACCCTTTGTATCATCAACATGGTGAGGATGCAATTCTTGTAACAAATGTCACTTCGACCTTCAACATGGCTTGTCTACAAGTGAAACTAGTTTCGAGTGGCAACCATAAGTTAACCTACCACATGTTGAAAAAATAGATATGTGAGAGAAACAGGTGCAACTAAATATCCCACAGTGGTCATGATACTGACCGACGGGGAAAAATCACATATCTTAACTTAGAGCTAACATTGTGCAATGCTAGCATTGAAAACCAACAAACACTTGCTACGCATCCTCATCTAGGAAAGAAAGATGCAAAGAAGACCTATATGAAACAAATTGAAGACACTCCTTCCATTGCATGTGTGATTTGCGAAGAATTGAATTTCACAAAGAACATTAAGTCTTTCACCCCTGACTTGCAAAAATAATACATCAGCTTGACACTAAATGATAGAACATTTTGCACTAGCAAAATTTGTCTTCCATGCAAACGATCACTTGAAAATGGAAAATTGCCACAATTTGCAACACCATACCAAATTAGATGTAACACACCAGTACCAGATGTAATTACACTTACGGAACTTGAAGAGAGACTTGTGTCTCTGCAAATTTCATTTGCACAAATCAGACTCTGGGGCTATAGACGACCCCAAATGGGTTTAACGGGATCAATTATTAACGTGCATGTCCAACTAGATGTTGTCCAAAAAGTGTTTCCACAATTCATCAGTGAAACAATGACTATTGTTGTAGCTATCAAAAGATGTTTTCAATACAAGAATGCATACCAGACAGGTAGAGTGTGTGTGCACATTGTCATGAAAGCATTGAAATAATTGTGCTCCAGGACCATGTACAAAGCAGAAAACATTTGTATAAATGAGAACTGGAACCATGTTCTTGAATAAGGAAATGACAACTCTCCACAAAATTTTGACACTACTAGTGAATTTGATACAAACGATGAATTGGAGAATGAAAGACCTACTGAAACATTGATACATGGATTCACTGACTCACAACGCATTCATGACCTGCAAGACAAGATTGTCAAAATCACACCTGTTGAAGGGAAATGTCCACTTGGAATATTAAAGGACAATGTTTTTGAGGAAATGAACTTCCCAACACTTTTCTATGGAGATCCATGTGCCAGTGACATCATGGAACGATTCAACTACCAAAAAATAGTTCGATGGGAACTGCTACATTCAAGCAGTGACTTCTCACGTCACATAACAAATTTGTTTTTCAAAACAATGTGCATAATAATTGAGAAAGTGCTCTCTTTCATGTGGGTGTGAATAAGAAAAGGCCATCTATGAGGAATAAAGTTATTGACCAGAGATGTCAAGTACAAAGAAAACCTAGAAAAAATCCTAAAACCTGATATTGGATACATAGATTTCAAAAACATATGCATCTCTTCTGACTACTTGCAACAAAACAAGAAAACTATATTTGCAATGATCCAACAATTTGGAACTCCAACTTTTTTCATCACATTTACAAGTGTAGAGAATCATTGGGGTCAGTTGGTGACTATGGTGTCTGCATTATATAGGAACAGGAAAAGGAAAAAACAAACTTGGACATTGAAAAATGATGGCATTGACTACCTCATAAGAAAAGACCCAATGACATGTACTCGTTACTATAGACATATATTAAATGCTTTGAGGCAATTGATATGTCATGATGAAACGTTCTTCGAGAAAATATCGAACTACTATTTTGTGACTGAGTTCCAAAATAGAGGGAGTGAACATGACCACACACTGTTATGGATAGAGGGTGCATCATTATATGGAAATGATAGCAACTCACAAATCAATCAGTTTCTAGACAAATACATAACATGCAACACAGACCATTTCGATCTAGAACTTGCCAAAGTTCAGAGATATTACCATACAAGAAGCTGTAAAAAAATGAAAGAATTCACATTGCAATACAACTTCCCTGTGCCGCCAATGAGAACAACAAGAATCATAGAACCAAATATTTTAGAGGACAATGTTCTCATTGAAAAATCAAAATCTTTGCTCACATTTCTAGAACAACGAGACTTCGATGACTTAATGAGCTTTGAAGACTTCTTGGCAGATCTAAATCTAACAGAAGATGAATACATCCAAGTGATATAATCTACACTTAAACAACCAACAATTCTCCTTAAAAGAAAAATTTCACATATTTGGAACAACAGTTTCTCCAAGGACATGCCAATTATGTGGAATGAAAATACAGATGCACAATATGTCCTCAACGCATATCCTACGACATCATATTGTACCTTGTACGTGACAAAGGTTGACAAATCTATGACAAGCGCATTCAGAAGAATACGTAGAGAACATGAAAAAAGTCAAATTGATGTTATACAAATGATACGTACACTTGGAAATACATTACTTAATATTCAACAAATGTTTGCTCAACAAGCAGTCCACATCGCACTTTCCCTACCTATGAACTGTAGTTCAAGGAAATGTGTCTTCATAAACACATCTTCACTTGACACATGCACATTCGTGCTTAAACCACCATCTTTGCTAAAACAAGAACCTGATAATTCAGAGGACATGATATGTCGCTCTATTATTGATTACTACCTCCAGCGTCCACCTCCTATTAAGCATATCTGCCTTGCAAAATTTGTATCGTATTACAAAAAAAATGGTACACCCATATCAAAAAGAAAAAAACCAAATGTAATACGCTTTGTCAAATAAAACAAACACAATGACTATGAAAACTTTTGTAGAGAGAAACTATTGTTGTACGTTCCATTTGATCAAAATGAAAACACATTAAAACATAACTTCCCTACATGGGAAGTTGCATATACTGCTTATGAGTCTATAGTACAAACCAATGAGGCTAGATTTACATACAATGTCAACCCAACATGGGGTGATTTATAAAGTGCACTTGATGAACTAGAAAACCCTGACAATGTTGATGAGACATTAACAAAGCATAAAACAACTAGAACTCTCTATGAGTCCTATGACTTGCAAGCATATTTTCCTTTTCCTCAAGCAGCTGCCATTGAAAAACGTATCAATCTTGGGTTTAAATTCACAAAACATCCTTTATTTATCGAAAATGAAGAATACTACAAAGTTAGACAACTGTTGAATCAAGAACAACAAGCAATCCTAAAGGACATTGCAGTCAAAAAATGCTTAAACATGCACACTCTTGTGCACTTGTTCCTTACAGGTGGGGCAGGAACATGCAAGACATTCACAGCGAAAGCACTATTCCAAATGCTTATACAAATCTATGATTCAAACAGTTCGAGTGACCCTATGAAACCAAATGGACTAATAGTTGCATATACGAGAAAAGATGCATATAATGCAGGTGGAACAACAGTCCACTCTGGATTGTTAATGCCTTTTAACAAGTCACACTTTCTTCCACTCAGCAAGAAAATGTTAGATACCTTGTCGAATATTTATGACGAACTACAACTTGTCTTTATAGATGAGGCATCCTTGATTGGAAGTCGCTTCCTAAATTCCATTGACAATCAACTGAGAAACATAAAACACATGCACACCAAATACTTTGGGGACATTGACATGATATTCTGTGGGGATCTTTACCAGGCACAACCCATACAAGATTCTTTGATATTTGAACAACCTACGGTCAATATCCAAACAATGACGCGTGACTTTTGGAAAGACAACATAAAATGCTTCGAATTACATACTACAATGTGTCAAACAAATGAAACATTTATTGCAATTCTGAATAGAATGTGGACAAACAGCCAAACATGTGATGACTCAACATATATCAATTCAAGCTGCATGTGGCCAACACAGGCAGAACCAACCTTCCCTTACCTATTCTACAAGAATAAGGATGTTGCAATGCATAACAAGTACATGTTATCGCTCATGCATGGAAATGATATCATCATCAATTCAATTGACCTTGAAGAAGACAACCATGGCAATGTACCATGTCATCAATATATAACCACTTTTCCTTTGCAACTTGTCCTAAAATTAGACATGCTAGTTGAAATATATGCCTACAACTATGATTCACGGGATGGCTTGGTGAATGGTGAAGATGGAATACTCAAAGCTTATACCAAAACAGAAAAAGTTGATGTCCTCTAGATTAAGTTCCATGACCTGCATATTGGCCACCGACAAGAAAACAAGTTAGCTTATCTATATAATTCAGACACTTTGCGTGATTGGACACCTATATTACGAATATCAAAACCAATATCAACATTGGAAAAGACAGGTCAACTGAAGATTCGAAAACAATTTCCAATTAAAATTGCATGTGCACATATAGTCCACAGATCACAAGAGCTAACACTTGATAGTGTTGCATTCGACCCTGGTGGAATATGAATAGATGGACTTGTATACACAGCTATGTCCAATGTCAGAAGCATAAACTCCTTGTATTTGCTAAGCGCTCTTAAAAAAGATAACTTCAAAGTCAAACATAAAGTCAATACTGAGATGCAATGCCTTCGGACTAGTGCAAAATGGCATCTACAATATGATTACCAATCCATACAAACAAACTCATATGTATCAATTCTCTCAGTTAACATGCGCAGCCTACATGCACATATGAATCATATACTCAATTACTATGACACAATGCAATATGATATTTTGTGCTTGCAAGAAACATACATGACATTATGCATGCAAAACAAGCAATTTCCAAATCACAATTGCATATGAAGTTACATTACACATGGAGTGATGATATTAGTGAAAAAACATGTAACAATTTTGGAGCATATGCATTTCGAAGAAACAAATGTTGAGATGGTTCTAGCAAGACTAATCTTCCGTGAATTGGAAATTGCAATATTGAATCTCTATGTGACTCCACATGCAACATTTCCCAACATACTGAATGTTGTTTCAAATGCATTACAACATCTATATCTGAACGAAACCATTATCATTCTAGGAGACTTCAATGTTGACATGCTACAAAATAATGTCAAAACAAAAAAATTGGAAAACTACATGTGCAATTACAGTCTCCACTTTCTTTTGGATAAGATAAACCATGTACAAAACGCACTTATTGACCATGTATGGTCAAATGTGCCCATTTCACAATACACCCTCTTTATCTTAGACACATACTGGTATGATCACGATACAATTTGTATCATACTTGAATGATGAAATATACATCAAGCATATTACAAAATCATATGTCCATGTCACAAAGCATATCTGGATACTTTGTTGCACAAAACCAAATTATTCAGCTAGGATCATCTAACTTCTTAATATTTTATGTTTTGTAATAGATTTTGTACATAAAGGATTCTATATAACCGCAAACATGGATCAGGAAAAAAAAAGGTGCATGCTTCTAACTCTATATGTTACTCTATTCCCTTGCTTCTCATTTACTATATGTACATATTGCTTGTTTTTCCTTACATACCAACTTACATTCATGTTCATTGTATTTTGTATGTTCCCACATTGAAACAAACATAATATTTGGACAAGACGAAGGACTCTTAACCAGAAATGTAGAAGAAGACACATATGAAGGTGCATGCTTCTACCCTTATTCCATACTTCATTGCTTTGTATTTCATTTATTATGTGTATATTTATTCTACTGCTTTGCACCTCATTTTTTTATATGTAGATACTACATATCTTCCTACATATTAACTTATATTCATATCAATTGTATTTTATGTGCTGCTACATTGAAATAAATAAAATTGTATTTAATCTTTTTACATGTGTTCCTACATAGCAACTTATCTTCATGTCCATTGTATTCTCTGCATTACTACATTGAAAAAAAAAATAGACTAATTGAACAAGAGGATGAAGTCTTATGTGCCACGACAGAGGAAGCTGAAGTACAATCTTCCAAAAGGTATAACAACAGTGATAGTAAATCAAACACGGTGCATGTGCTTAATGTACATCCATATCAATTATGAACAATATACAATGCATATGCATATTTAGTTGTTGTCATGTTTGATGTACACATGTTTGCATCAGAAAAAGTTGCACAAGTGACATGGGCATGAGTAGTCAATCATTGCAAACATCAACACAACAACAAGGCCAAAGGTAAAGATTCATAAATTATGCTCTTGCTATGTTTAGGAAACAAATATCCTCAGTTATTTATTCATCTATTCCATGGTAAATATGTTGATGTCATCTACAACACATGCTTTTTAGTCCACAAGAAGTATCAACGAGTAGAAGTGAAATGCCTAACATAGTGTAAGGTCAAGAGACTAAGAGGTATGGTTACAAAACTCTAGCTTGCATACTTTATCCAAATTGTGCATCTACTTGTACATTGATGCAAAAAAAAAAGAGATACAGACTTCCATTCACATTACTTTTCTTGTTCAAAAAATGTCACCAGGTCTAAACTTATACCACCCAATATACTATCAATAGAAGGCTTGAACAGCCACCGAACTAGACAACTGTTCGTCGGAGACATAATGGTCGTGTATAGCACCTACTTGGACAAGGAAAACAAAAGTAGATGTGTTATGCATGTATACATGACAGACAATCAAGCCATGATGACACTTACATTGACTATCCCTACACAACTTGTCCAGAAACATGCAGAAAATATCTTGTCAGGTAATGGGACATCCATTACAAATTTCAATATATTACTGAAAACAATATATGACCGTGGTGAATGTGATCGTATTATATCGCTCAATGAAACAAGCGTTGTGAAAAAAGTTCCTACGGTTTGCTCAGAATATCATTTCGTACAAAACACAACAATCAGCCAATTTGCAAAGAACGATGACATTTACCCAATTGGAACCATTGGTGCAGCTGTCCCATTTGCAAGAAAAGTTGGCTCGCAACACATTCTCCATATAAAAGATGGAAACTCGGACAATGAAAAGGAAATGGTATTGTTTTCCATACCCATTTTTGTCCTTTTCTTTCACATGCTCATATATCTTAGACATCTTACACAACTATTAAATTGTTCCATGGCACAACTAGAATTGTTCGACACCTATGCAAATTTATTTTCCTCAATGGAACAACAATTGCATAAAGGGCAATTTCCAATTTTGTTGTTCAAAAATATAACAAATAAAATAGATGTTAAAGAAAGGATATTTCGCACAACCCAAGCAACATTTGTAACAAAATTGTGAACAGACATAGTATAGGATCTCAAGAAACTAACTAGCTCCACAACTGTTGTACGTATACATATACACTTACACCCACAATTTGCACAAAAAAAATGTCTTAAACAATTTTGTGTAGGTTTTTTGATGTACACACATATATTATATTGTTCAATATATTAACTATTATGCTCACATGCGCAGGTTGAGGGTGTTTTGGTTGCATCAAATGCCTACTCGACCCCCTTCGAGCTTGTATGTGCCAAATGCAATTCTCTTGCTTTTACCTCTGCGTTCATAAATGATGGCACAATTGAATGTCTATGATGCGGTACAAAATGCCCTTACATATATAGGCATTGCCTTAACGTTGTCATCTGAACCCTCGACAATACAACTATACATTGTACAATTAGACTACTTGTATTACAAGATGTTCTTCCTAGGTTGACAGAGTTTCCATATGGAAAACATTGTCTGCATGCTATGTGACTTCCACGTCCATAGAAAATTTACCTTAAATGAGGACAATGCCATATTTCATATCGGCTAAACCAAAAATAAATCAAAAATCATATCATGCGTTGACAAGAAACGAAACAATCTAATTTGTCTCTATCCATGTTACCCAATCAAGATATGAATAAAGTTTTGCAGTACCATGACAAAGTGAACTAGAGGCGCATAAGATTGTTGAGTCCAGGAATGAGAAGCATGAGGAAAGACCTCATACAAAGTACCTAATTGTTAATAAATCAGGTCCATCTTTTGAGGCATCAAAATAGCTTGCTGCTCTGAACAGAACGATCAGGCATTTTCAATAATATTGCAAATTTGGCATTGTTCAAACTCCATTAAGTTAAACGTTGACAGTGTTTTCAAGAACTAGTAATGTTAGAACATTGAAAGGTCAACGTGATCTTGGTTCATAGTAATATCAAAAGAAAATGTTCATAGTGATATTGGTTCATAGTAATATAGTAATCGACGAATTTCTTGGTGCCTGTTTGGGAATTTGGTTATAGATGGGATACACTACCCAATCTTTTTTTATTTGTTCCTGTGTTGTGTTTGCTAGCCTTTCGATCATGTGCTTTGGTATCGTAGTTCAAGGTTCTCATGGGCCTGGTTTTTGGATTATGACTGGATAATAGATTCATGATCTTAGTAGTTTTTCTATGATCTTAATGAATATACAAGACCTACCTTGCCTTTTAATGTAGGCTCTGTGGAGCAAATGTAATATGTAGTTCATTTAACCAATTTTACTTGATTAATGAAATTACCAAAATTCTTCTTTGGAAATATTTTGAAAAAAAAAAAAGATATATGCTAGGTGAAGTCAAATAAGGATATGCTATCAACCACACAAAATTAAAATTCAAGTTCGTCATTGTTATACATACGCTCAAGTTGACAGTACAATAAGTTTATTTCAACAACCCTCCATTGATTTCTTTGTAGCTTTTCGATGCTTCTCTTATGAAAAAACATCCTGGAAACTATAAGTATGACTCACTTTATCTATTCTTTGATTCAAGTGCCTGTAGAGCTGTATAAGGACTTCATAGTTAGTGTTGGTCCTAAATTCTGCACCTAACTTCTAAAGGGTGGAGCTAGGCCACCACAAGTTTGGAATACTCACTCTTTTCAATTTGTTGATCAGTTAGAGGGTTGGTTCACCAAGACAAGAGCATGGTGAGATTGGAAAGATGATATGGCTGAGGGATCTCCCTTGCTATTGTTGCACTAATGACAGATAAGTGACATAATAGAGGTAAAAATAGAGGGAAAGAACAAACCAATATTCAATGAATAATTTGTTGCAAGAATTTTAATACTTAAAATAATATTTCAAGGCATTAAACAATGTATCAAAAACACAATTACTCTCACAGGTTGCAATAAAAACAAATCTTCATTAAAGCATTAGCTCTTCTCATAGCTACCCCAGATGCACCCCAGTCGCCTGAAGTGATTGATGGTTCGATCTACCAAATCGACCTCCCTATTACCAAATTGACAAATGTGAATATTATGGGATCATAATTTTTTTTTGTGGGTATTGAATTGGACACAATTGTTTCTTATTTTAGTTTTTTTAAGTCATTATTGTAGTAAGAATGAAAAATTATGCTAACCCATTGTTATCTACAAAGGCCAAACATCAATAAGGCCTGTAAATCAACTATACATAGTTACAGGCAAAAATCAAGTTATAGTTTGTATTTGCATTTGCTCACACCCTTTGTAATGATGCAAACACAATACAAAACGAGTATCTGGATAAAATATTGGACTAGAAAATGATGATTTGGAAACAAGTGAAAATTATAACCCACAATTAACTACCAATGCCAAAGATCAATGACACTTGTAAATACATCTACAAGAATATCCGCATAAATAAAAATCTTGAAAATCTTTTATCGTTGCCAAAAACAATCAACTGGATATACATGTTACAAATATTTCA
>JASDQU010753306.1:1399-15891 GCA_032191745.1 Picea mariana | reverse complement strand
CAACAAGAACATACGAACACGGGTCATTTCTTATATATATATCGATTTTCGATGATTTCTCCATACAGTCACACACCTCTTTCTCCCTTGAAGAATCTCAGAGGGAAATCCTGAAGCCACATACATGATTTCCATTTTTATATGATATGTGCCAATGCTCTAGAGTAGAGTTACAGTTGGGACATGAATTACTATATGTTATTTACAAATAAGCCTGCATTGCATCATCTAGGCGAGGTTTGGAGGTAGAATTCTATTGATTTTAATGCACTTTGGATTGTTATTGCACGAAAAATAACCAATTTCTTTTTTGGGCATGAAATAAATCATACCATTTAGGAAAATCTATACTATGATTCGGGGTTCCATAATCAATTTTTCTCTTTGTGGAGTTTTGATTGTTATTGCATGAAACATAGTCATTTTATAAAGCAAAGTACTCCCTTCTCGCACGCCTGCAAACTTTGACATTTTCATCTTTTTCCAATGCCCATTTTAGATTCAAGCTCAAAATTGCTTGAACATTCTTTATTGACATAATTAAAGTTGTTTTTCCTTGGAATGAGAAAATGATACTATGCTTACTTTGTATATGTTGTTTTACCACCCCTTGCTCAAAGAGTGTTGTGTGATAAAGATTTTTCAAGGAAAGAGCAAAAGGATTCAAACATTTCGGGGTTCTTTGTGCATCCACACAAGTAGTGACCACTCTTTAAGTGTAGTTACTCATCTCTAGCTTGACAAGAATGAAACTACTCACTATAATGCTCTATTGCATATTCAGATTCTCATCACTATAATGCTATGTAAGAAACCTTGTGCAAAATGCATTGAGGTAATGTTTGAGCATCCTTCTCTTCAAACAAATAATGACCTTGCATTTATGACATGTGTATATGAGTTGCCAAGACACATACATAGTTATTTGTATTAATGTTGTTGTTTCTCTGAACAAATTCTTTGTCTTAGCTCCTGAAGTCCTTTGCATGTTATTTGAGTGTGTTTGATACTCTCTTCATTCTAGACCTGGCCTAAAATTGAATAAGTAGGTATAAGGATATTGGTGTTGGTATATTATGATTGTTAAAGGGTGTACTTGCAAGAAACCTTGGAGTTCTAAGTCAGTCTCTAAATGGCTTGAGTTGAGGAATGTTAAAGTTATTGAACACTCTAATCCTCTCTTATGTGACCAATATAGTCACCATTTAAAAAACCACTCCGTCATCTGTTGTAACATGCTTGCAAGTTTCACAAGCCAAAGCAACATTACTGAAAACTCAAAATCATCTTCTTCGTGACACACTTGAGAAAAATAATCTTTAACAACATCCTAAAATAGTCCCTTTTTAGAACCCTCTTTTTGAATACGAAGAAGATGATGATGTTGATTAAAATCAACAGCTAATGCAGGAGCCACTCAGTGAACCAACTCGAGATTAAAATAGAGATAAATATCGACTTCCTCTTTCCAAGAGGCTCATCATACCTGAAAAGAAATCGGGTAGAACAAACAAAGAAATGATATCATATATGAAAAGGATGTCACCTCTCATAATCTGGATTACACCAAGCTGATCCAATTCCAGAGTGTTGGATTGTTGCAAGAAAATTCCTATTCACCTGCTCTAGTTCAAGAGCAGATCCTGAAATGATAAGATTGTTAGGGAGTTGGCCATGTTGAATATCAATGCTTCAATATTCATCATTGCAAGCACTGTGGATAGCACAATCATCCTTCAGATAGTTGTTTCAAATGCATGACAAATGAAAGAATAAATAACCACTATGGGTGGATGACTTCTTGGTGATGGTCATCAATAGTCAATAATATATGTCAATCATACCGACGAATTGACTCTCATGTATTGACACATCTTGCAGTGGACATATTTTGGTCTTCTCACCTTTTACCTGACAGGGGGGAACAACATCAACGATTGATAGTCAAGATTCTGGTTTCAAAGTCTTATCAATCGAGCAACAACAAGCAAGCATGACAAGCAAACATGATTGGTTTGTGTTTGTCCTTAAACCACCACTTAGTAGAAGACTTACACCTTTTGTTATACAACGGTTTGTGGTTTTCCTTAAACCTCCACTTGATAGAAGACTTCCATCTTCTTCTACATCACATGTTATGGTAAACTTTAAACCAACATCGACATCGAGAGCACTTCCAATTAGCAGAAGACACCAACTTCCAACTTCTAGCTAACTTAGGAAATGCTCTAGGAACCATTGAGCTTAGAGTAGGGTTCTAGAGTTTGTGGTCATCCTAGTTTGTGGTCTTCCTTAAACCACCACCTCCATTTAGTATAATACATCAACTTCTACTAGCCATTCGGTTTGTGGTCATCCCAAAACCAATAGATTCAGAGAGCACATTTAGCCATCAATAGTTGCACACTTCCAAATTTCAGCTGCCCACCTTTAGATTTTAGCTCTCACCTCAGACTCACATACACCCCTTCGGATTAAGGGGGGGATGTTGGAAACGTAATCCATTAGGGTTACCAACGTGAAGGAATGTGAACTGTCATAGGCTATGAATTGTCATTAGGAGTCCAAGGGACCTTGGAAGATGAATCCAAAGGTCACATCATTGTATATATATGTGTGTATCATATATTTAATAAAATGCAATTACACGCTTATCTTTATCCATGTGTCCAACAAGTTGCAATCTAGGAACTTTGTCAAAATATATCTGCTCTACAATATGTGCAGTCGTCACCAGAAAAATTCTAAAATATTTGATTATAAATCAATAATATCTTGACTTTATAGACTCTATTTGGAACGATTTTTTTTTACTCGGGTGTTTTTTTCAAGAGGAACTCAGATTTTCAACTGGATTCTTCATATTCTGCATGGAAATCTATATAAATGGATCTTGTTATGAAACTTAACCATTGTAATTGAATCACAAACTACATATTCATAAATGCTCCACTTTATTATCAAAATACCCTTAATGTAGGGAAACAACTTATAATCATCATTTTATGAATATAATCCACTCTTGTTCACTTACCTCTTAAGGTAGGGTGACCTCTCAGTGAGCTAAGATCCAATACAAAATACTCCAATACAGGATCCATGAGAAGGACTCCAATATAATAACTACATACACTTTCTTCTTTTTTTAAATCCAAATATGGTATCGAAACAAGGGAATATACGGTATATGTTTGGAGGTCACTTGAGGCATTTTCCCATTTCTTTGCTTTTGTTTCTTTCCTAAGATCATTTTCAATAATAGAAAGTGTGAGAGGATGATGATCACAACAATTAAGCAAGTTTTCAACTACATCCAAACATATCATTTTATTTGGGTCTACAATTTGATTGCAAATTGAATTAGTTGTATAATGCAGTGACACAACCAACAATAAACAACCAATTGAGTAAATCATAGAAAACTACACTAAAGAATTTTCAATTACTTGTCAATCTCTTTCTAATGTTCAACTAAATATGCCCAACAAATTACCGGAATTTTACCAACGTTCGATAAACAACAAACAACATGTTGAAAGTCCTTAAGCGACTATCATTCAATAAGATTCTAATTCACTACAACATATTAATCTCCCTAAAGTAACTATAATCCAACGATAAATAGCTATTTGAGTAAATTATAGAAAACTACATCAATGCATTTCTGACAACCTATCAACGTATTTCCAACATTCAACTAAATCCTTCCAATAAATTATCGACATTTTACTAATGTTTGATCAATGTCAGGAAACATGTTGGACTACCTGAAGCAACTATTAATATATTTGATTGATAGAATGGATAAGAATGATGAATGATATTTACAATGAATGGGACCCAATTATAAATATCGTCTATGAGATGCCTCTTTGCCTCTTTATGAAGAGATGTGTCTTTTTACTTATTTATTTATCAATTGTTTATAAATTTTTATTGTTATCCCTAACTTATTTTTATATACATAACGTTGTTTCTCTTCAAAATTGCTTTGTCTTCAAAGAAAGGATATTACTTTCAAAAACTCCTCCAAGCCATTCATCGTGATCATTGTATTTTTTTCATCATTTGGTTGTGTTGTTTTGTCCAATACAAGAAAGACTAGAATCACAAGCATCAAATGATTGAAAAGAGACTCGTGATGCACCTCTACTTCATGGAAAAACTTTTCCCTTAGTTGCCTCTATGCTCATGCTGAGAGTTGATACACTCTTTCCAAAATTCTCATACTTGTGCCAATTGTCAGTGAAGCCGCTAGTCGATCTTTGGTCTCTTCTACGAAAGTTTTTAGGTCCTTCAGACATCTCTTTATGTTCAAAGTATCTAACATACTCATGCTATGGACCCAAGTTGAAAGTGATGGGTCCTAAGAAAAAGCATGGTGTTGGTTGAAAACATGAAGGCCTTCCATAAGTCTCTGTTTCTATAATCCATTGTGCTTGTATAGAAGAATGCATATCCATACTTCCCAACATCAAAATTTTCTAGAGTGCGACAATACATTTGATTGACCTTGAATCATTGGTCCAGGGGAAGATGGTCTTCTCCATTATCAAAAATATCTAAGATATATTTTATGAGACTTCCTAGATGAGGTCATATTAGTTTAATGAATGACTTCCTCTTTTCCCATAAATTTTAGCACCCTATTCATCTTCTCCAAAACCGAGAAGAGATCTATCGAATTTATTTTTAAGAAGTCTCTCAAGAGAGACCTTGTTTTTGAGAAGCTTCTTTCTATCTGGATGAAATATTAGCCATCCCCACATTATAACCATGTTAAAAATATTTCAACAATCTTGTTGGACCATTGGATCTCCTTGTTATGAAGTTTCTCAACTAGGTTTAGGGTTGTGGGAGGACATATGATATGTATGTGACATGCTAATATTTTGGCCCATTTCCTATGGTATTTTATCACCATATACCCTAATCAAGACTCCAGACTCCATACACAAAACTGCACATCCTCATCACCAACATTTCCCATTTCACTTCCAAAGATGAGGTGTCGATGAGACTATGCTACCGTTACCTTTAGTGGGCGAGGTTACAGATAATGTAGAAAACATATTTACAAACCCACCTTGGTTCACATCAGTTTCCTCATCGAAATCACTATTTTATTGATCTTCTTCTTCATATTCCCAATTGGATTTAGATTCATTATCTTCTTCTTCATATTCCCAATCAAATTCAAAGTCTTCATCTTCAAAGTTGTTGGAGGTTGTCATTATTTTTTCTCGTTCACCCAATGTGGAATTTGATCCAAAGATGCCCTCCATTTTGTTGACACGGATGAAAACTCCTCTAGGGTCTTTACTACCATGTTTCGATAATTCTTTTTTAAATTTTTGATTATCTCTATCTTGGAATCTTGAGTTATGTATATTGTCTGAAAAAATTATTTTTGGTACTTCTTAATGTCTTTGATCACTTGTATATTGTGATTCTAGACTTTGTGGCAGTCTTCGGTAGACTAAGGATTTTTCAAATAATGTGTCTACCCTTTCGGTTAGTTCATCAATTCTTTCATTCTGATTATCAAGCATCCTCGTTGTTTCATAGGTGGTTCTCTTGTACACATATCACCTTTTTGACTTGTTGTTCTCTTGTTTTCCAAGAGTAGAAAGACCAAATATATTAGCCAAAAACGTGAATAGTTCAAGAAAAGGTGAATCGATAAAGATTCTAAGACAAAGGAAAGTCATGTCAAAGAGGCGATCAAACATTCTCATATGGGGAATATAGGGAGTAGGTAACTATTAGGTGAAGAAGGCATATGAATTCCATTATCGTACCCAACAAGACCTTGATAATGAGAGGATATATAAAATAATATGGGATCCATATTGTGTCCTAAGATCAATTTCTTTATATGGATGGTATCCCACAAAAAAAAATATAACTTGTGATAAACTAAGAATAAGGGAATATATGGGGCTCTCAAGATGGTCTAATTGTGAAAAGGAGGAAGAGATGCAAGGTCGTTTTCTCAAGGACTTCCCGACCGCAATAAATTTATGGGAAAAAGAGAGGTGAATCTTTCAATAATGTCTGGAGGCAAGGACAAGCCTAGTAGAGTTCATAGAGGGATGGAAACCATAAAATTTTGTTAACAAAATAGTTAAGTAAGATCTAGAACATTTTTCCAAGATTCCTCATTTGAAATCTTCATAATAAAATGAATGACAAAATTTATAGAGGGGAACAAAGAGATAATCAACAATTATGGACAATGAATAAAAATAACCTCCATGAAATGAGTGACATGGTAGGATGGGAAAGGATGAAAAAAAATTGATAGAGAGTGAACGTTCTATTATTTTGTTCTTTGGCATTAATTTCAATTTCATTCCCTATAAGGTAATCAAACTTCCTAAAAATTGAAGGAGTCAAATAGTATACTGGAAATATTATTGCTCAACATTCAACTAGGTCCCTTAAATAATAATTTTGATACTACAACTGAAGAGGATAGCAATAACATATCCCCAACAAATCGTCTTGACTCCATGAATGGGGTGTTTGGTATGAGTTATGAGGGAAATGGAATGAGTGAATAACTACTATACATGGAGGTGTATGCTCAATACATGGCTCACCATGAAATTAATATGGGATATTTCCTTGGTAAGTAAACTTCACATTTTAATGAATTCATGTTCATGTAAATGGATTTAGAGGTATAGCATGCCACCCTTTATCACCATGATTGATAAGGTAGAATAAAGGGACAAAAGTAGAGCTAGAGGAAATATGACAATAATTGCGATGGTACTTTATTTTAATTCTAGTTGTCCAAAAGGTAATGACTATCATTGAGAAAAAGACGAGTCTCTATGAGATACCTTTTGTTGTTGAAGAATATGTTGCCCCTTTATTTTGACCTTATTTTCTTATGATTTGTGGACATGGAACAAGATGATTTATGCACTATGTTTATGATTTATGTACTATGTTTTTCAATACGTTGCTTCTATTTGAGACATGAAATGAGAGATTAATATTTGTTTTTCTTACACTAATGAACATATACTTATTTTGAAAACTTTTCATTTATATAGATGGTTATGTATGGGATGATTATTTCTATGTTGATGATGACAATTTTTTTTAAAGTTTAGGAGCAATGATCTCTAGTTTTACACATGATGCACACCTCCATAATGATTAATCATAATCCCAATATTTTCACATGTATGATCTAATAGTTTTACTTTGGGTTAGAGCATGTTATTGTTAGCTAGATTATTGGTCAAAAGATGTCAATTATTTGCGTGATAAACAATTTTCACTTTGTCTTATAGCATATGATCAAGAGGGGTATGCATACCATTGTTGAGTTCCTTAACTTCTCTTGATAGAAACAATGGATTTGAGAGAGCATTGTCCAATTCAATATCTTAATCAACCTCATGAGGATCTTCAAAGGAAGACTCATCACATGTATCAATAGAATCCAAAGGATCCTCATAAACTAGATTCAACCATTCATTATTAACATCATCGTATAAAACTTCGTCATAGAGGGGATTAAAGAGGTCAAAATCAACTTTCTTCTTTTCATAGTCAACTTTACCATTGTATGCACATGGATGAGAGGCTTGAGGTGAACCATGATCTTGGGGTTGGGTTTGTTTATTATTTTCGAGGATGGTGGTATTGTGAATTTGAAAGATGATTTGATCGTTGAGCATCATGAGATCATCATGATCACCTTCGCACCCAAACTCTTGGTCACAAATGGAAAATGTATCATAATTAGGCTTTAGGAAAGAGGGCTCCAAGGATCTCTCAATATGGGATTGTTTTGAAAATCAATGTTCAAGGGAAAGCATGTGATTATGTAAATCCTAAATGACAAGAGTTAAGGATGAAAAATATTTGTGTCAATCGCAACCACCAAAGCAAAGTTCAGACCACATGAAGATGCATCCATCAGGCAGGTTGGAAAATAAGGAAGCATCATTACCTTGAAGGGAGTTCTTAAACAAGAGAATGCATCTGTCATTTTCATTAACTCTGAGGATGGTAGAAGCATTGAAAAATGCATGAAGATGCTCTTCCACTCTAACATTTTTGTCACCCTAAAATAAAGGAAAACACTTTGTGAACTTGTAAGGAAAATGATTAACTGGGTAAGCGAGCTTCAAAAGGGTAGGTGTAAGCCACGGGTATTTGTTCAAGTCTTCCTCAAATTGGAATATTCCATACTTGCATACGACTTTCCAAGGATTAATAGTTGATACCGTACAATTACAAACATTATACATTCTTCCAATCATCTAAGAAATACAGGTTTTG
The DNA here is from genome assembly GCA_032191745.1 of Picea mariana. Lineage (NCBI taxonomy): Eukaryota > Viridiplantae > Streptophyta > Pinopsida > Pinales > Pinaceae > Picea > Picea mariana. The sequence goes on along the minus strand of JASDQU010753306.1, from coordinate 7,584 downwards.
CCAGAGCTAGACATGTTGCTTCTCACAGATGGAGGGGATAAAAGAGGGCTTGAAGGAATTAGAACATGACTAAGAAAGAATTGATCGTGAAAGTTATGCAAGGATTTCTTCCTCTTTCTGACTCTAGTTAAAGGGTCAAGCTCGGGGGGTTTCCCTATAATTCAACGTGATTGTCGCAAGGGTGTAGTCATGCATTAAAAGGATAAGGTCGTCAAGTGTAAATCTAGGAATCATATTGAAAGAATTAAAACAAAAGAGAGAACCATCGAACAATCCTCCCCGGTATGGTCACCAAAATATGTTGATGTGGAAGTTGAAATGCTTCGATACCAACATCTCAATCTCCCATGAGGCTAGGCGGGAATGGAACCCTGAGTTTAAATCCCCAGAAAAAAATCACATAAGACCCTAAAGTCTAAAAGTCTAAGCATGAATCTCTTATTTATGATTTTGCAAATATTTAATTTTTGTGTGTTTTGCAACTTTATAATATTTTGTTTTAATTTTTCTTTTTTACATGAAAAGTAAATAAAAGCAAAAAGATAGTGTAAAATTAACAATGCAAATGATAAAATAAAATAACTTAATGAAAAGTAAATAAACGAACAAATAATTAAATAATTAAATAAATTAATAAACCGTAAATACATTTTAAAATAATTAAGTTAATGTTTAAAAAAATACCAAAAAGTAATAAACAAAAGGAATTGAATTTTTTTTGTTTTCTTTTTAGTATTGCAATTAATAAAACAAAAATTCAAACTAATGAAATAAAACAAAAAGAAATAAAATGGACTATGCACACTCAAATTAATTTAAAGAAACTAAATAAATTAACATGCTTTTGTATTTTTTTAATGTTTTATCAAAGGAAAATAAGAAAAATAAAACTAGAACAACAAAGGGAATAATTTGGGAGTTGAAAGGTTGATCTTTTATTATTATTATATGTAACCTCACGTGAGTTGGCTTGACGTATCTGTCGACATTTGGTGGTGGAACTAACTCTTGGCATTGGTGTAAGTGAGAAACTTGAGTGTGGGTGAGGTGGAACCCCAACTCTAGTTGATAACGACGACACGTGAAAATCAAAGTTGTGGGGAAAGAGTAAATTCGTTCAAGAGCCATCAAACTCATCCCATCTATCTCGGACTGCTATCACAATGTATTATTAAATCTGCATGGTTTTAAACTTAGTCTGTGCCATTGTATTTTACTTCTTTGCACAAAATCATATCCCATATATCAACCCTGAAGAGAATTGATATATCTAATTCCTTATGTATGATGTCGACATGTGGTGCACCAAAATGTTCCATGGCTTGTATGTGGGTTTGTTGGTTGGCGCATCTCTAGACATGAGTATCACACTTGGATCAATGTTCAACATTGGTGGTTGGCCATGGATTTAATGAGATGTAAAATAAGATATCAGTTTGGTTAGGTTAATTCTAACCAAATTTTTTGACCCTCCAAATACGAGGTGGAAATATGTCATAAGGGGCTTAAATATGAAAGTTGGCTTGCATTTGCGTGCTTAGCATAGTGGTAGGGAACATCATATAGTGACTTCATAACATGAAGTAGACTAATACACTTGTAAAAGATAAATTCAAGGCCAATTATTATTTTTTATTTTAGATAATAAAGTTATAATGTGAAAACGAACATGGAAAACATGGTATGATATAACAATGCATTTTTTTTCTTTTGGCATTATTATTGCACAATCTATACTTTCCCAAAGCCTAAAGGCAAGTAGGCCTAGATTGACGTAACGCAAAAGTAGTCTTGTCACTGTCATCCAAACAGGGATGATTTTAAGGATGGAAATTTATTTTAAAATGTAGAAACCTTGGCGAATCTTACTAATCCTTCATATGCCAACTATAAATGATTGGCGATATTTTCGTAAAAATATTCAAATTTCTAAATATTTTATATAGTTTTTATAAAATTTTGGCGATTTTTAAGGTAAAATAATTTTATCCTATAGAATTGGGGCGAATCTAGTTTTTGGAAAAACCATGGAAAATTAGCCCACGAGTGAAATTTAGCCCCTAAAATCATCACTGCGTGACCCAAATAGGATACCTCTTTCTATTTAGGAGGAGATGAAACTCACTCCAAGGGAGAGATCCCAAGACCTAGTTGGTTGATGAAGGATAAAAATAGCAGATAAAAACTCACCCCTCTCTCTAGGTCACTCAACGAAAGAAGTCACTTGGTAAAGTTTAAGGGGGCAAAAGGAAAAGGAAATGAATGGTACATGCCATTTACCAATGAAAAAAAAAAAAAACGTTAGCATCAATCAAATGATATCGATGTGTCAAATTAGTGACTTCAATATAGAAATATGCTACTAAAACACTAAAAGATTAAATGTGTAGCAACAACAATATATCCATAAATTGCAAGCTATGATGACAAAAATGATATAAACACTTTGCAATTTTGATAATAATTTGTCATTCACAATTTCAATATTTAGAACAAGTCAATAAGTGACTTCAATAGGTTGTCAAAACACTTGCAACAACAGTAAAATGATAACTATGGCGACAACAAAACCACTTCAGAAAGTACTAAAATTAGGCAATTTAAACAAACACTTTAGCATATAACGATAGTAGTTTTCCTAGTAAAAGTGTTGGGTGGTTTTATAAATAGTTTGAGGGATGTTTAAGGGGTTGCAATGATGTCTGTAACAATAGTTACAACAACAACAACAACCTTAAACAACTTCAGAAATTTGCACCTAGAACAATAGCAAAAGGAAGAGTCACTAGAGCCTTGGGATGATAGCACCTAAGCAAATGCAAATTTATGGGTTAGTTTTAGAGGTTAGTATGTTGATTAAGGTTGCTAAATAAGGGTTGTAACAACAATTATAGCACAATATATGGCTGTTAGTTTTAGTGAATGTTTCAAGAAGATGTTTTGAAAGTTTGTTTGGTCTCATTCATCCACAAGAGTGTAGAAATCAATGCCTTTTAGGGGCTTATGGAATCAATAATAGTAACAATATCACTTGGGAAATAAAATAATGATAATTTTTAGCTAAGGGAAGAAGTAAATGGCAAGAGGTGTTGGCACTTCAAGGCCTTAAGAATTTTCCTTTTTAAGGGAGGTTTTGCTAGAGAGTAGGCACTTCTAGGCCCTAGCGTACCTTCCTTCCTTAGCTTTTTTGAAAGACAAATTTAAGTGGTGATTAGAATAAGATTAATAGAGAGATAGAACTTTAGGGCTCTAATAATAACTCCCAAGAAAATGTATAATTGGCAAGATCAAGCTAGTAGAAGAGTTATAGGGAGAAAGAAGCATTTATTGTTTCTGCCCTAGGGTTTAAACAAGCAATTTCATAATCTTAGACATGAAACAAGTCAATTTTACCACAAACATCCATAGCATGAAAAAAAATGCATATTTTACACTTACTTTAACAAGAATAATCAAGTCAACCCTAGTTGAAGACCATTCCACCATGAAAAATGCCAAAATACACCACCACAAAGCTCTCCCAAGAGGTGCGCACTAGTTATTTCAGCCAATAACCCTTAAAGAGGGAGAAAATTTCAGACCACCACTTGTGTGTGATGAGTTATGATGAAAAATGAATGTACTTTTTCCTTATTTATACAAAATTGTGACCTTAATTAAGTTTTAGGTCAAAAAGACAGGTCGACCAGGCCAATTTATTACAAAATTGATTTACAGGCTAAATAAAATTAATTTGCTACTGAAAACCCCTTTAGAGGTGACGTCATGCCCTTCTAGGGTGACGTTGAGCTCTCATGGTGGACTTCCTGCCTCTAATGATGGAACATTTCCCCTCCTAAGGCTCAATCTCACCATATGTTGCGAGAACGTTTTGCAAATTCCCTTCTTTCATTGGGGCATCACTACATGAAGCCCTATCCCCTCCAATATGACGTCATGGGCTAGATGGATGGTCTCTAGGCCTCCCAAGGCCATATTCCAAGTGAATGAAGGTAGGGATCATCTGTATAAGGCCTTCCAGAGTGCCTCCAAAGGCAACAACTTCCTTCTTCATGGTACTATCCTTCAATGTACCTGTCCACCAGGAAAGGTCCTGCAGTAACAAAAAGTAAGCCCTACAGGGGTTCATAAGTCACAATGATAATAATATGTAAATCACATCAAATAATTAAATTACCTAAACATTTGCATCAAACCCCCCTTAACCCCAAACGAATGCTCAAAAATGTTATGCAATTTGACAAGTTAGTTTTGGAGAGGGTCTTAAGGTGTCCTATTGGGATAACCTCTCTTAAGTTTGGGGTGTTTCCTAGGTGGAATCTAGTCCAAGTCATGTAAGTGTATGAGGTGGCATGGGGTAAGTATCTGGTCATGGGGTGCATGTGATAACAGGGAAATGTAGACTCTTACATGTGGGTGCCTTTGAGGAAGGAAAGTTGCACCTTGTCATGAATGCAATTATTTCCTACCCCATTCATTACCTTTTATTATTAGCTTTATTTATTTTGATCTTTTTCTCTTTTGATTCAAGGAAATAGTTGAGGGCCACTATCCTAGCTTGATGACTAGAGGTGACAACGTTATCCACAAACATTTCATGGTATGAGAAGTTTGGCTCGTGATGAGACCCCCTTTCTCTTGGCTATGCCACCAAGAGCCACTACCCTAGTTTGGTGACCAAATAGGTGGTAATGTCATACCACTACATGCCCTAGGTCATAATAGGTCGTCTTGTGATGAGACCTCATATCCATCAACTAGTACCTTGAGTGTTTATGTTATCTTGTGGGTCCCCTTTTCTTAATGAGAAGCTTTTCACTGCTTTCTCGGGGATCCTTGGGAGAAACATCTCAAAGGTTTCAAAATTGGCTTTTAACTCTTACCAGCTACATTTTCCCTCTAGGCCTTTAGCCCCTTCTTCCCACGAGGTAAGGTACAACCCTTCATAGTGTATCCAATCCCAATTCCCAAAAAGGAAAGGGGAGATGGAAGGAATAAAGATGAGAAGTGGTAAGTATGGAGGGAATAGACGATGACTCTTCAAAGATCCACCCAGTAGCAACCCATCCTAAAATGAAATCAACTTACTAGGGCACTGTGTCACCCTTCCAAGTTTGAATGAGGAAAAGAGCATAACTTCCAAGCAAACGTCTTGAAATGAAGAAGGATTCAATACAACATGTTCAAGTGCTTCAAAATTAGAGTGATACATACCATGATACCCATACTCATTACCTCATGGAGAAAGACTCGTTGCTACTTCAGGACCAGGCTGGTGTGATGGATACTACTATTGGTGATACGTGGATTGCACTGAAGAAAAGAGGGGCCCTTTGGGGCCATGATTAAGTCATATGGCTCTCAGTATTCCATTTCTAGGACCTATGGGCCTGGAGACATGATCTCCTTAGTTATCCCTAGGCTAGGGGATAATAGACATGAAATGGAATAATGCCAAAGTCATAACCCAAAAAGGCATGGTATAACCTTTATGAAATAATGTCATAATTAGAATATTGAAGAGAGAGGCATGAGATATATCTTAGAAAAGTGAATCATGTCATAATAAAAGGAGTAGTATGTTGGGTATAATATGAAACGATCCCAAGGTTGTAACATGACATGGTCTTAACAAGGTTTCAATTTGTTCACTATCTCTTTATTAAAAGGTCATGTGGATAAAGTGAGGACTATGACAACAAAGGGTGATGTGTAAGAGTCCAAAACATACTGACGTAGTATCACCATTAATAATATGATATCCTTGTTATAGTAGTAATCATAGAACAAAACAATAAGATTCTCCATACATTACAACACTAAAACATATTGTGTCAATGTGTCAATCATGAGTACAAAATATGACAGCATTAAGAACATAAGGAGTGGGAAAATGGGCCATATTTAATGATGGGTCAAGAGCTACGACAATTCTGCCAAGTATTTCGTCAACTTCAACGGGTATTGCGTCAACTTCACCAAGGTTTTAACATGACATGGTCTTAACAAGGTTTCAATTTGTTCACTCTATCTTTATTAAAAGGTCATGTGGATAAAGTGAGGACTATGACAACAAAGGGTGATGTGTAAGGGTCCAAAACATATTGTTTCAATGTGTCAATCATGAGTGCAAAATATGATAGCGTTAAGAACACAAGTAGTGGGAAAATGGGCCATATTTAGTG